>JBBPTX010000184.1:0-51893 GCA_038094595.1 Pulveroboletus aff. annulatus
GTTCTGCAGCTACTCCTGGTGAGTCAAACTTAGGAGTTCAGACCCGATCAGTGCTTATTCCAGGACAGTGGTACTGGCGCGAATCTCTCGGCACTACAACCATACAATGTAATTGGTACTGTCGTAACCGGCTACCCCGAATGGTTAGTGTATCGGTTCCGCCACTGCAATATGCTGATTGTTCTATTCCCAAGCTACGATGAAACACTCTGGGGACCTAGCGGCAACATGACGATTAACGGAACATCGACGAATTCTTGCATGTCAAGAACTATCGAGACACTTCCGAAACGTGGCATTGGTGCTGGAAGCGAGCCGAACATTAACTTGACCGGCCCACCGTACGCCATTCATAATGGTGAAGTCTTGTATCGCACCTGTCAACTTACGGCTAATTTGACCGTTCATTCTCCAGATTACGGGCCGCTTTCTGCGAGTACGGTAGCTACAAACGCCACTCATTATGGTGGTTATGTCGAACTTGACACCCATAACCTGTGGGGAATGATGGAGGAGAAGGCGACACACATTGCCCTACAGACTATCTTGAACGGGAAGAGACCTTTCCTGATTAGCCGTTCAACTTTTCCTTCTTCCGGAAAGTGGACTGGTCACTGGGTGCGCCCCATCGCTCAAGTGGTGGTTCTACGCTGTCTCTCATCCATACCCTAGCTTGGTGACAACTATAGCAAGTGGTGGTCCATGCGCTTGAGCATACAAGGTATTCTACAGTTTCAGGTTTACCAAATTCCGATGGTTGGTGCTGACACGTGTGGATTCGGCAAGTTTTGCTTCACAGCAGGGGTGGGTACATTCTGACACTTTTCAGATGGTAACACCGACGAAGAACTGTGTAACCGGTGGATGCAGCTTGCCGCCTTTACACCGTTTTACAGGAACCACAATAACTATGGCGCTCTTCCACAGGAACCTTACCGGTGGGACAGTGTTGCAAATGCATCACGCGTTGCCATCGCTGCCAGATACTCGTTGTTGCCATACTGGGTGCGTGTCACGAGATTTGTTTAAAGGTACAGATCTAAATTGTTGGATGATAGTACACCCTTTTTGCCAATGCTTCGATGAATGGCCTGCCACCCATACGGGCCTTGTTTTACGAATTCCCTAACGAGCCGGAGCTTTTCAAGGTCGATGCCCAGTGGCTTGTCGGAGGTGACATACTCGTCACTCCTGTGTTGACCCCCGGAGCAACCACAGTTGACGGTACGTCCCGACTTTACTGAATGTTACTATAAATTATAAATTAATCAGAATTCCAAGGCATCTTCCCCGGCAGAGGCAGCGTCATCTGGCGTGACTGGTGGACCCATGCCACCGTCGATGCCATTCCGGGTGGAAACACAACACTGGATGCACCCATCAGCCACATCAACGTGCACATTCGAGACAGCTCGATCTTGTTGTTGCACCAAGAACCCGCGTACACGATCTATGAGACACGACAGGGGCCTTACTCGCTTCTCGTATCGTTGAATGCGGCAGGCACGGCGGCAGGTAACGCGTATGTTGACGATGGAGAAAGCTATCCTCCTGGACCGAACCGTATCTTGAACTTCTCTGCTAGAAAGGGAAATATTGGCATCGAGAGCAGGGGAGGGTATCGTGTTGACCAGAATCTGGAGACGATTACGATTCTGGGTGTGAAGGAGCCGACGACGGTGATGCTGAATTCTGAGATAATCCAAGGATGGACGTACGATTCTACTAACGAGGAATTGGTGATTTCGAACTTAGCCATCGATTTGAATGCGGCGATGAAGATGAGCTGGGAGTAGAGGGGAGCTGCATGACCCAATATGACTCGATACCAATACTAATGATATACAACCCGCTACTATCCCTCACCTCATGCAATTCCCAGTTCCACACAATCATAAATAAGGTCCGCACAGGATACGATCGTTCCCGGTCGGTGGCAACACAAGAACTTGATGCCCATTCTTCCTCTTAGTTGTGTGTATGCTGTCATGCACGTTCAGCACAAAAAACATTGAATTTGTTCCTTGTAAGAAATATGTGCCATTTGGATTCTTGCAGACCAAGATGCCTTCCGTGTGTTCAAAGTGGTCCTGTTCTGTTGTCTCTGTGTTTCTCGCCGCGGTCACGGCGACTCGGAGCTTCCACCTGTCCGCAGACCGGAGCGCGCCGTCGACGATGCTTTGTTGCCAGTGAACCGAGGAAGACATGTTGTCGGAGCGGTGTGTCAGGAAGAAGACTTGGTACATACCAAGCACTTGTTCAGAGTCGAAAGCGGGGTGTGTCACCGTATCGTATGTGTGGTGGAGGGCGGATACGGCGGATCGTTGGACGCAGTTGCTAGTGGATGGTGCGGCGTGCCAGGGTATGAGGATCTATATATAACCCTTCTCCTTTCTCTGCATCAACGACATGCATCTACGAATCTAGCAAGTAGAAGAACCGACGTGTTTGAAATGGTGGCTACTACAGTAGGTTCTTTGTGGCGGTGTCGCGGTAGGAACATTTCAAAGAGCTGTTTCTTCGATATTGTCAGCGCATGGTGATAGAGGACCTCAAACCGTCTCTCCCTACACCGTCCACTCCCTACATCCAGCCACTGAACTGTAACCAGACCTACTGTCCGTGACATCTCGGTGGAGCACCTCCCCAATGGTCCCATTTTCGTTGAATTCAATTCGACGCTGGAGCGAGCCCCAGACCTAGACCCACTATTCCTCACGATTCATAGTGTGTATGCTTGTGGCATACTTGTCCGGTGCAGCAGTGTTTTTTGATGAGTTTGACCGAGATGTAGAAGACACCATGGTCCTCCGACTGATCGTCTGCTACCCTGTTGGGTAACCTTCTATTTGTCTTTTGCTGCCCTTGATATGAGGCCCGGAGGGGTTGTATAACAAACAGTTCATCATATAATCAGTCTCCTTCACGTCAATATCAACATCATCCCCTCCCGCGTCCGAGGGCGTCGTAGACCTCGCTCTGGAAGATGCTCAAAACACTCACAAGTCGGCTACTTCTGGTCTCTGGGAGTACCGTCGCGTACAAGGCGATCCCTCATACAAGCCTTTGCCTTTTTTTCGGACATGCCGCTATAGTTTCCTTTAGGTACCGTTTTCGTTGATCTAACCGATGCGACCAGGATCAGCGGGTGAGCGGTCGCCTTGAATGGTCCGCCATTGTCTTACCCTTCTCGGATACTCGTTTTGCATCGGCGTCAACACATTGACCGCCGTCTGTAAGTCTGTTTGTTTCGTGACCCGTCTGCTCACTCAGCCGTACAGCTGCCCCTGCAGATTTCTTCCTGGTGTACTTTCAGGCCTACAAAGGCGTCTCGCTGCTGCCTCGACGGTAGCGCATCACATGCAATGTCTAGAAGAGCCGGTCGACGTAGCTGCATAGTACGTCGTCAAAGAACCATTTAAAACGGTGGGACTGGTGGCCTCGTCGCCGTAGACAAACGAGGAAATGATGATTGGTGTTCTACATCCCTCTGACCAAGCACTAGTGGTTTGCTCGGATCAGTTGCAACTTTGGTGGGTGTTGTCCACCACGACGGCATAACATTGACTGTGATTTTCTTTGATGACCAACTATCTCAGCGATGAAGCGATGACATTCACGGGTGCTGAAGCGCTGATCTACGATCCGTATGATTTAAAACAAATTTGAACACATAACATGTATGTACCTAGTACTTGCACAATTCTACATATCCAATTTGCATTGGGCCGTCATCCTGCGCTACAAATACAGGTCATCAGACCAGTTCTTATACTTCTCCGCGACCTCGATCAAGCTTCTTCCCTTTGTACTTACAATGTCAAGTACCTTGCGATGAAGAGGAAGTCGGATCGGAGGATCCTCCAACTGAGATGCTTTCTCAAATGCAATACAGGCCTTCCGTGGATCGCCGTCCATATGAACACCTGAATTGAGAAATATGCGCCATTTGGAACCTTGTAGACCGGGATGCGTGTATGCAGGGTGGGGAGAGGCCACTTTGGTATTTGCAGTCAAAAGTTCTGTGCGGAACGGTCCAGGTTCGAGGATGGTGACCTGTCAGGGTTTCGTTTCTGTCCAAAAAAGAAACAAACATGGAACAATGCGTCTTACCTTGATGTTCCAGGCAGGATCCAGTTCATCTGCAAGTGCTTCTGTCAATGCCTCGAGGGCGAATTTCCTAAATAGAATTGAGCTGAAATGGCAACTCAACTTGAATGATAAAAGGGCCTACGTTGCACTGTAATGTCCGTAACACGCGCGACTAAAGATCCCCATCCCGGAAGACACTTGGAGAAGTCTACCCCCTCGAGGCTGGTTGACATCTCTGAAGAATCGGACCGCTTCCCGGCTGACGTGTGCAGCGCCCCAAAAGTTGATATCAAACATGTTGCGTGCGTCCTCATCATTGACAGACTCCAACTCCCCGTTGACCATCTTGCCTGCGTTGTTGAACACAACGTCTACACGGCCGAATGCTGCCTGCGCTTTGGAAAATGCTGCAGAGATCTCGGTGTTCTGAGTGACGTCCAACTGGATCACGAGGAGATGGGTGGGCGGGTATTGACAGACAAGATCAGCTAGCGACGCAGGCTCAAGGAGGGTGGCGACGACTCTGTGGCCTTGTTCCAAGAGGTACTCAGTCATGAGGTGGCCGAAGCCAGACGATGCACCTGTGACTGGGAGCGAGTCAACATCGGGCTGGCATCGATGTGAGGGCGAACTGACTGAACCAGACTTTGGATTCTGACATGATCTAGAGACAATGTGGGGCGATGTCACCTGAGACCCTCGTGTGTATTTTATCAGTCCCTGAGCGATTTCTTATTCAGCATGCTATTCATAACGGCTGCGTTTGGTTCAGTATTCCCGCCAGGGCATCTTGTACCTTCTAGTCGCACGAACCTGTTAAAACTCAGCTGTGACGAGACAGGTGAGCCTGTCAAGATTCGGTGACGATAGATTATAAAGGGAGACCGGAGTGATTGGTGGACGCACTTAGATCCGAAAGAAGGGTACTGAACAGCATCCTAGATCCATTCGTACACGGAACAGAAACTCCGAAGAAGTCTCACAGGCTCGCCAAAACTGCGCGTACCATTACCCATCTGGTATAAATGTTCGATCAGGAAAGCTTAAGATCTCCAATAAGGCTATTCTGTTACACATACGTTTACCCGCTCGGAGCATCATCTTCAAGCTGAAACGGTTGTGGCTTCGAGAAAGCAACTCGTAAGGTGCGCAAAGTCGTGTGCGATACGCGTTAGATCGAGCGGGATTAAAACCAGTAGCAGAGACTCGCCATGGTACGGGCAGAGCTGGTATGCCCCCGTCGCGATTAAAGGCTTCTCGGAGGAAACTATGCATACCAGCCGAGCGATCGAGCGGCCACTGGGGCAGCGAGTATTTTCACATTTGATCACAGTACTGCCACGTCGAAAACCAAATGGCATACCATTCGAGAAATAGATCTTGATGAAGATCTGGGGTTGTGGAGAGATTCCGAATCGGGCCCGCTCCCCGATCGTCATGGTCAGAGTCCGAGCCCGAGTCGAACCCGCTTGATCCTGTACTACGTTTCGTAGTTCCGCCAGAATCGGTGATCGGGACACACTAACAGCAACCATGTCTCAAGTTGCAGCCAGGATACAAGTAGAGCAAGTATTCGTGCCGTAACTCTTCCGGAGAGGTAGGACTCCACCATTCCGATGTCGATGGCACTTTCTGTGGTACGCTCGTGTCCGAGTCAGCCGGAGCAGCCCGAGGAGGAAGACAGACCAAAACGGAATTCTTGACGATCTGAGCGACGCACCAGCGAGTTTCTTCCAGTGGACCGCTGAGTCTCAAAACCTACCGGAGAGCGAAGAAACATGTTTTTAGGGACAAAGAGAAATGAGGAAAAGGCACATGATATCTCGCCAACCAGTATTGAACGACCAGCCAGCTTGTGGTAGGAACTTTGATGATGAAAACACCAATTTACGGCGGAGTTTGCTCCGACCCACTATAGCTTGAGTCACACTACCTATTCTTTCCACGATACATTGTTCATTTTATCGAAGCTCCGGAATCTCTCGGAGAACCACCCAGGTAGGAAACCACATTGAACAACTTTCACATTCCCGCAGTTGCTCCGGGTCGTGAATTCCCTTGCAGACATTCTCGTTACCTGACGACGTCCGAGTCCGTCTGTGAATAGCAGGTGTACGAAAGAGATCGGGACTCGGTCGAGATGGCCTCTCCAGATCTGACGATCCAATCCCGGCGAGTCAGGATCTCTGGTATATTGTCCGGGGTGCGCGTGCACGTCGATATTATCTTGAATCTCCGTGTAGCACGGTCCTGTGTAAACTGCTTACTTTTTGAATGGTCTCCAGTGGATCCAGCTCAAGTCGGCCCTTGAAGCACGCGTTTCTTTTAAAGCCTTCTCTTTAGATCGGGACGAAGAGATCACAAAGTAATCACCGTGGTGGCGAATCGTCAAGGGCAGAGATGGCCCTGATACCTCGATTTTACTTAGATACCAGATCGAATCCTCGCTTGAAATAAAACCCCACAAGTACCCGCAGCATTTAATCTCGCATTCCAAGACGGATCTGACGGTGGTAATCTACTGGCCGCACTGAGGACAGACCATCCCGCGTCGTAACCTCTCGATCGGGAGATCAACAACCTGAGTTCCAGCGTGAAAATATCACAGCATCAGTTGGGGTATGCCGCATGCCTTGCACCATAATGGCGCTTTTAATCTCGAAATTAAACCTACGATAGAGCCTTGATTTTATCCACCAGAACGTTCTTGCCCTTTGCCTCGCTAGCTTTCAACTTGGACACGAAAGCATCATCAAACCACCCTCTGACTGTTGTCTTTTGCTCCTCGCTACCCTCTTCTTGTATCCGTTCCAGCAACTCTGCGACGACAAAGGCGCCGTCGCCTTGAGCGATCGCGGTCGTGGTGTCCTTCCCGACGACGGAGAGAAATACAGACGCAAATACCGACGGTGAGAACATGGGCGAACGGACAACAGTCCGTTCCGAGTGAGAGAAATGCCCACCCTGGAGTAGGCTTTTGTACATGCGGGAGGCGTGAGGGAGATCGATCAGATGCGGTCGCTCAGGATCTTCCGATGGATATGGCGATGCAAGCGCCTCCGCGAGGGCTTTCATCGCAGATGATTTGTCTGTAAAGTGTGTCAGGATCTCACATAGCATGACAAGAAAAGAAACGTGACCTCCATCCGCATAGAGCATAATGTCCAGGACGAGGAGGCTTCCTCCGGTATCTCTTGCTGTTTCTGCACCTTTCTCGACCACAAACTGCAAAAGCCCATCGCTGGCGGCTTTCCGTATCTCACTCTCCCTAGTTGCGTCGTCTTTTTTGCTAGTTCTGGAACGTATGTCGTCTGTTTCTGCGATGAGAGCAATCTGCGCAGGGGTGAAGTGTCTTCGCGAACGGGGTACTACGAGATGGAAAAGTGAGCGTCTTCCTTGAGGACTCGTTGCGAGCGAGGAGGCATGCGATATTATATCGGAGACAAGAGATTTCCCAGTGAGTTTTGTGTCGCTAGTAAAGAGCGTTAACAAGGTACGAACGAAAATGCACCAGAACTCATACTCGATAACGTCGAGAGCTGTGAATAGTACAAGTTGAGCTTCGTCATCGGTACACATTCGTTCAACGTGGGGTTTTATCACCTTGATGATATGTTTCCGATCCTGAAATAACATGTTTGATACGAAAAAAAACGCGTAGCTAGGTAGCCAACCTTTGCCGTGCCGCGCGCGGTGAATTCGCGAGCGACTCTGCTGCCATCCTTGGTATGCACCATTTCAGCAAGAATGTCCTGGCAACTTGTGAACCATCAGACCGCTGGACCACAAATGTAAGCTTGGTAATTCACCTTTCGAAGACTTCTCTGCGTAGCTTTTCTTGCTCCGGCTCTTCTTCGACGCCATCGACAGCGGTCAGAAACTCCCACAGAGCGCGATGCACAATAGCATGCGTAATGGCACCCTTGTCGGGATTGTTGAATCTACGTAGGGTTAAATCCTGTGTGGTGGTGCCAAGATCGTTGTTCCTACATTGTTGTCAGGCTCTCCTTCAGAGCAGCGAGTATGCGCTTGCGCCTGTCGCCCTCGACGTTCTCGAGTAAGCCACGGAGCCCCTTTTTCGCGGTTTCGATATCTTGAGGCGTTCCTCGACTTGCAGAGAAGAGTGCAACCTCTTTGCCATAAAAATCTCGGAGCAAAATTGAACGCTCGTAAGCATTCGTATACAACTCAAACGCGTCCGCAAGCACGCTTGATGCCTCCCGATGCAGTAAGAGTTTGAGAACGTGAGACTGGAACTCTAACAAGATCGAAACACGGTGCGATGGACAAAGCCGAATAAGCTTTGTGACCAAAAACTTTTTGGAAATTTGAGTACGAAGTGACGCATAAATGGTATCGCTCACCTTGGAGTACTTGCTCCGGGCCAGTTCCTTGTAGTGGCCTTTAAGCTCTCCCGCGACCTGGTCTCTCTCGCTCTGACTCCCGTACTTGACAATGGTCTGTATGATCCGGCTCGCGTCGTGTTTTAGTACAATGTCCTTTACTTTTCCCTTGACGGTGTCCATAAGATCTTGGACGTGCCTCTGACGGTCTGATGAAGATATGTTTTTCTGGCGAGCAAGAGACCAAACGCGTTTCGCATTGGAAATGAGTTGAGAGTGAGGTTTTGCGGCTTTTCGTTGCTCTTGTAATGCGCGCTGGGCTTTATGTGATTCCCTAGCGCCTAGATGCGCTGAACTTGGGATGGCATGGGCTGCAGGTGTGCGGAGAGACGTACCGTGTGGATCTTTTGATGGTTCGTTGTCTATATCCATTTCGTCCTCGGCAGCGCTCTCTTCTACATCATTCTCCGCACCGCCAGACTCTTCATCCGAGTCGTGTTCGTCTATCTCGTTGATGGGGCGTGTCACAGGCTGCCTCCGCTTCTTGACGCCCTCATCGCTGTGCTTGAACGTGGACTGCTTTGAGATACGCGCCCGCTTGCTTTTGAGGCTGTCTTGGGATGGCGCAGGTCTTTTCTTTGTGATTTTCTGCGTAGCTGGCATCGTAGAGTCTTTTCCGAAATCCCGATCCGATAGCTACCTCCAAAGCACGTGACCTCGATCGTGTCAACCGCCACTTCAGTCTCGGGTGCACGATCTCCAAGATACTATCGGGCACAAGTACAACGCGGCAAGTGGTCCATCAAGATGGCTGTTCAAGTGCTCGAGGGCGTTTAGTCCACGTCCCGATTGCAAGGTTCTCGAGAAAGAAACGTCCTTGACTGCCTCGGGATTTGCCGATCTGCTTTGCCGCACGTCGTTCGACTTCGCTCGCGGTGCGTTGCTTGCCGTGCCAAGATCGTCGTCTTCCGTTGTGGCTTCGAGCCAATCGCAAAGCCTCCATCGGGCACACGCATATGGCCATATCCAGGTAGACCTGTTCTCCATCGTGGACAGCCCGGCCGGACCGGCCAACTCCCGACGCGGATATGGACTACGCTCGGTGCATCCGGAAATCGATGCGACTATTCCAATTCCGCCTCGAAGACGGCCTCGTTGACGTGACGCACAGGGTCCATCTCTTTAAAGCCCTCCCTTTCATCTTTTCTCCTTGTCGCCACATTTCTCCCATGGCGTCCTCCGCGCCGACGTTTGCGACGCTCAGAGCGCTCCATCTTGTCATCACCGACGCCCTCGACGACATCCAGCGCGTCTTTTCCAGCCTGCCCGACTCGCAGTGTCCCTCTCCCGTCCTCCATGATCGGTCCCCAGAATCATCGCCGTTTCCCACCACCCCGCCTACTTCTTTCCCTCCCACACCCCTCTCAGCGACGTTTCCTTCCATACGATCTCCGCACACCGACCCGGGTGTTCCGTTTGTGGACTATCCGTCTCCTGACTCGCCTTTTATCGCTGATTCACCCAGCGAGCAACTCGCACTTCATCCGGATGCGGTGGCTGCCGCTTCCAAAATCGTTGCTGCATGTGGGCAAATGTCTAGCATCGTTCACAAGCCATTCCTGTCTCTTTGTGATACGATGATGAGCGTACGTACTTCTGTGCTTCGTTTTTCCGTTCTTTTAGTAATTTCGATCTATTCGGGTGCATATATGCGCATTTATCATCCATTTCATGCGCACTAGTACAATCTCCCAGCGTGTATACGCTTCGTTGAACATCTCCACATTGCGGAAATTCTTCGCGAAGCTGGGGAGATCAGACAGCGTTCCCTCACCGAACAAGGGGCAGATCCCAATACCGAATTGAGTGGGCCAGGCCTGAATCCGTCGGCACGCGATCTTGTGGACGTTCGGACACCCGCAACCGGAACAGATTGGACAGCTGGTAATCGAACACACAAAAGCAGTGGTGGGTATGCCTTCCTCCATCATTCATTCATATTTGTGGGGTCGATCCGATCACGGTTTCATCATCGCGATATTAATTTTCTTCTCGATAAAGGTATACACGTCGCCGATATCACCAACTTGATATGTTCCTACGCGGGTGATGGTTATGTGGATCCTAGCGACCTAGGCAAGTCTGGAACTAGTCGGGCTGATGTATTTACGAGTTCTAACACGCTTTGAGATAGAACACGTTCTCAGATTGCTCTCGACTCATCATATCTTCCGTGAGACGTCTCCGGACACATTTGCACTCACCAGAGTAGCAAGTCTTCTCGACAGCGGAAAAAGTGTCAAGGATCTCTTCTCAAAGTCTGTGCTCTCTTTTGGGTCGTCGTTCAATCGGGATCTAAACTGGTATAGCCCAGAGGCCAAGTACGATGATACAGATGGAACAGCTGCGTTTGTCGCATTGACGTGAGTAGTTTTGAGACCTGTCACAGTGGCTGCGTATATGCGCCCCGGTGAATTTTTAGGAGCGATCATTGATGATATCCCTCTGCCCCAGCACCGATGAACTGTTTAAATCTGCCACTTACCTCACCGAGGCACTGACGGGTGTTCAGCTGCCGTCCGCTCCAACTCCACGCTTCCTTGTCAACGCGCCTGGGACAGCCACGAACCCATCCACGCCTAGATATGCATTGAATGATCTCGCTCCTTCCTTACCCACCGTGCGTTCTTCTAGCGTCCTTACACACATCGTGTACCCAGAAGGTGGGGACGGTCAGCGTCTTTCCCATTCGCTTCCACCAACAGAACCGTCTCAACGCGTTGGATTGCTCTCTCCTTCAACGAACATTCCGATGTCCTTTCAGCCACTTGCATCTGAGCTTGAGCGTCTTTCTCCTCGCCTGAGCCCAATTGAAGCCTCGACACAGGCAGAGAAGTGTGCTTGTTCTGGCAACGCAGCTAAACCAGAAAAGCTTCTTTCATTCAATTTGGCGTTCCACACCAACACCCCGTTCTTTGAATGGTTAGAAAACGGTGGCGAAGATCCGATCGGGGGAACAGGACAGGGGGCGGGAACATGCAGCTCAACGAAGATCGGAAGTATCAGGCGCGGTGACATGGAGTCTGCGGTGCCGGGCGATGAGGCTAATCGGGCTCCAGAAAAGCCATTTAGGCTTCAGCGTTTTTCGAAGGCGATGACGGGAACGGCTGGGTGGGAGGCACCCAAGGCGATCTTGAGTGGTAAGTCCTTGTATGTTTCTTCTGTCGTCATTCGGGTGATGGACTTCCCCGATACTGTCAGGATTCGACTGGTATTCCCTTCCGAAAGGCTCTACTATAGTCGATGTCGGCGGTGGAATCGGAAGCACAACAATGGTTCTGGCTCGCGCCCTCAATGGCCCTAGGATTGATCCAGTCAAGAGTCAGGATGGTGCTCATACCGAGGATATTGCGACTCCTCGCCATACACCCATGCTTCCGATCGATCACTTGTCCATGATTGGCGACGAATCACAAAATAAAGATGCACCGATGAATTCCGTGAACCTCCGCTTCGTCGTGCAGGATAGGCCCGTGGTTACTGCTCTCGGCATTGAAGCATGGCGTTCCAAGTGTCCTGAGATGCTCGATGGTGGACAGGTCATATTTCAGGGTGTGTATATGCGTGACGTTATACTGTTGGATACTCATACGCGTTAATTGGTATAGATCAGGACTTTTTCGAGCCACAAGCACCCCTCGAGCCCCCTCACTTGTCCAGGCATCCTGCAGTTTACCTCCTACGCGTTGTCCTCCATGATTGGCCGGATGAATTTGCACGACGCATCTTGATCAACCTTCGAGTTGCATCAAATCCAGAAACACAATTACTCATTGCAGAGCATGTTCTTCCGCTAGCATGTATCGACGAGGACGTCTCCGATAATATCCTCGCTGAGACACGCGAGAGAAGTAGCACGCCCGAATGGACGACTAACTCAGTACTTGCACATATCGAAGGTGCCGAACGTAGCCTCGTGCTCCCACCCCTGTTGCCCAACTTGGGAAAAGCAAGCTCGAATGCTTATTTCATGGATCTCCTCGTAAGTGGTACTTTCCTTGCTATCCCCGTCACGACTCTCACGACTCCTAGATGCATATAACGCTGAACGGAAAAGAGCGTACCCTTCGCGAGTTCTGCGCGCTAGCACTTTCCGCAGGCTGGCGTGTCACCCGTATGAGCCGTCCTGAAGGCACTCTGTTCGCGTACCTTGTCTGCGAGCCAATTCCACTGCCCGATGACGCTCAAGCAATCTATAGCGCTGTTGTCCTGTCCTCGGAACTCTCTACAGTGGTTGTTGTCCCTCCCGACGAACCCGTGCATCAACCTCTGGCGGAAGGATCTCGTTACAAGCGGCTTCCTGCGGTGCCACTACCTTCCCCCGTCCTTGAGCGTTCGACTTCGCGTTGTGGTACACCGACCTTCGGATCTCGTACATTGTTACCAAAAGATGAAGAATTACAGAATACAAGAAGCAGAGGCGCTGGAATGGCTAGGAAGTGGCTCAAATCCAAGGGGCTAGGCGTGCGCGGCGTCATGATACAAAAGGCGGAGAAGCAGAGAGAAGAACAAAACCTGTCGAAGAGCGGCTCGTCACGAGACAACAATGATGCACAGAACGTCGCCCCTGCTTCTTCGTCCCACGTACGTGTCTGGTGGAAGAAGTCACCGTCGAACTCGACCAGTAACAGCATCGCCGCGATCCACGAGCTGAATAGCGAAGTACCGACACATCGCGTCGCCGGACGAGAGCGCAGAGGGACCGACATCCCTTCCACACCGAGCCCTCGCATGTCACCTGCCCATCAAAAGTGGCCCAGCATAGAGTCTTCCGCCTTTCCGACGACGGAGGCCAGCCCGCCTTTACCCAACCCTCGTCGACCGAGTGTTGCAAGTATTACCCGTAAACTATCGTTTGCAACGTTTCGCAAGTCCAGCACTGCGGAAATCACCGAGCCGTTACCGACGCCGCCACCAAGCGCAACATTCACCCAACTCGCACCCCCACCCACTCTGCACGGCGATACTGGACGGAATCTCAAGCATTTGCCCAGTTTACCGACGCTCGGCCACAGCGAAGTCGCCGTCAGCACGACGGTGGAGCGATCAGCTATGAACCGACGCCCCAGTCTCAGCTTCGCAGGGCATACACCACCTCGACAACCCATCCTCAAGGCTACCATACCCCGTCGTCCTGACGCCACAGATGCCACCAAGTCGGGGATTCTCAAGACGCGTTCGAGCCCGTACGCGAGCAAGCAGGGTTCTCCGACCGCGGCACACCCCGCAGAGCCGTCGACGTCGAGCCCGCAACGTCAGCGCCGAGTAACGCTATCTAACCCGAGGCCGGCGCCCCAGCCGCCGAGTGTTGCGAGTGTGACCGCTCCGCCTGGTCCTGTGGGTGCTCAAGTGAAGCGCGTTCCGAGCGTACCCAAGATGCCGCGCCGTCTGAGCATTCCCATGTTGCGTCGTAAGCAAAGTCAGTTGGTTGTTCATCAGGATGGAGGGAACGAGGGTTAGATTCGGTATGTCGGTCTTTTTGCTTGGTGTTGGCTGTATGTTTCGTTTCTGGGTATCATGGTTTCTGGTTCTGCTGTGATATGATTAGCGTGTTGTATGATAGGTGTAAACTGTTGTGATCGTATGCGTATTATACATGTTGTACATAGTGGTCGGGAGAACCCTGCTGGTGAATTGCATGGTAACCTCACGTAGTTCTCTCGACTTTGATCCTTTGGGCTGCCAGTAATATCGAACATGCGGAGTGAAAATTCCGCAGTGTAGATTGCAAAGAGACAGCCATAGGGGAGAGTATCTAAGCGGTTATGTAGGGATGTAACAAAACCACGAAACTCGACATAGATGGTCATGGCTGGAATCCGCCAACGTACGAAACACGCGGTGAATACCTTGACAACTTACTTCATAGATTCTAGTTGTCGTAGAAGACGAGTGCTCTGACTTCAATAGATTCTCTAAGAGGGGCATCCTTGGGACTGTTGGGATCCTCAAACGCAGTGTGTGGGGTGAGAATAGCCACGCTTCCATCCTGTATGGAGTCGAAACTAGACAACTTTCGTCACGGCTAGCTACAAAACCACGAAGAAATACCCACCACTTAATCAACACAAACTCGTCCGGTTCCATTCCCCTCTTGTACTTCCACTTGTGTCCCGGGTTGAACTTGACCCCGTAGGTCTCTCCCTCTCGGTCTGGGTACACCAATGCTACAGGCAAGAGGTCGTTCTTCACGTCGACGCTGCGGAAGTCACAGAGTGCGAGGGGCCATTCGAGTGCAACGTGTGAGATAGGACGCCACAAGTTTATGATTTGGAAACGACGTTTGAGCAACGCAGGCGCATCGGATGCGGGAAGGTGGCGGTGGACACGAGCAATAGACGAAGCCGTGGTCTGGTCTACGTGCGCGAGAGAAACGGGCTGGCGTTTCTGGGGGCTGTCATCCACTTCCCCAGGTCGACGGCGACGAATTGCTAGTATCCAAGTCACCAACACCATCAGCTGTCAAAGACAAAATGCCGCCTTACTGTGGTCAAAGATAACGGCGCTGCTCGCCCCGGTGATCTTCTTGATAAGCTCGACACTCTCGGGGTAGTACTCTGCCTCAATCTCCTTGTCGTCCAGGAAGGAAGTGTGCCTCGCGGCCTGCCTTCCAAACTGGAAGCCAGCATTGTCGAGCTTGTATTGCTCCTCTGAACCACGAACGTTCTCAATATCGATGACATGGCTATCTTCAGTCCAGTTGCGGGAATTTCTGCCAGTGGTACTATCGGCATTGATGTGGTTATAGGCCCGAGAGCCATCAGGGGGTGGAAGGAAGTAGTTAATGGATCCAGTCGTCACGTAGTTGCTCTCAGACATGATGGGAGGTAGAAAGTTCTGGCTCAGCTTGATACCTGATAAGCAGAAGCATCCTCTGGTATATATACCTTGTGTGACTCGTCATTTATAGATGGGAAGTCGCCATTTTTGCTGACCCATTGGCTTATCAATGTCAGCCAAGCCATATGACTACCAAAGGCCTGTTTGCTTACAGATGCTGTGGATCCGAAGCACATTTGGAGTGTTTCAGGCTTCAGATCGCGGCGAGCCTGAGGGACGATGAGCCGACATCCGTCAATGAACTACCGTTTGTGGCACCGCCAACGGAAGAACTGGACCGTGTGACATGTCCCCTGAAACCCGTGCTGAGACCCCATTTTGACCTCAGACTTTCAAGGGGGGGTGCATTCCCATTCCCTCGATAGTGCAATAGTTGGCCAGCTGATGTGTCTGCTTCAGTTCTGATCAATTAGCGGAAGAACATTGTGCTTACAATATCCGGCAGCCTTTCGGCCAGCAGTCAAGCCGAACTCCTGCTGAGAGCCAAACAGGTGCAAGCTCGGCATTTCCGAGTCACAGTCCCTCCTCGACATACTACATCCATTGATGTGCTCGAGTCCTGAAGGCCACTGGGCCTATCATTGTGTCTATCAGAGACCCGGAAAACACACACAATGGTTGGCAAACGTACCACTGGTACTGGACCTCAGACGAGAGATGAAGGACAAGTGTTAGTTTCGGCATGAGTGGATGAACTGCCGGCCTTTTAACTGGTGATGGTTGCGAATGTAACTGCATACTTCACATAGTTCCCTCGAAATTTCAGTTTGATTGATCCTGCCAAGCATTGAACGTGTACTGAACACATACGCATGGAGGGAATTCCTGTAGAGTATGAATTGCGAAGAGAAAAAGTTTTGAAGGAACATCATCTAAGCGGCAAAGTAGGATACGTGTATTTCATGGCATTCCAGGCTGTTTTCAGACAAAAGCTTCCACCAACATAGAATATGCGTGCGGTGAGCTGGGGCAGTTTACTCATAACCCGATGAATGAAAGTAAAACGGCTTCGGTCTCTTGGATATCCAGACCATCGCAGACATCACGACGTTGAACCTCGACTGGCCCGCTAACCCGAGCGTCAGCCGTCTCATACGTCTGCCCACCCCAGGTAAGCCCAGAGGTGGCGTTTGCATAGCTGCATAATGATCAGCATAACACAGAAATATACACAACCAATCCAGACATACGAGATGTTGAGCCTCTTGACGAACATCTGTCGTGGAGCTAATTCGGAACCCGACAAGTTAATATCAATGTGCGTGGTATTACGGGCTCCAGCACCGGGAAGGTAGGCCACGTTGTTGATGAACACCGCTCGGGCAAGAGATCCGTATTCAAAGATGGCATATCCAGAGACGTCAGTCGTGTTAATGGGAATTTCGACTACTTGTACGGAACCGGTTGGTCCGATTGTTTCTGCGGCGATGATCGCGGCATAATAGGCAGGTTGGACGTGGGGAGGAAGTGGTGCTATCGGAGAGCCATCCAGTATAGAATAGTTGAGAGTCAAAGGCTGGATCTTGTGTTACAGTGCGATAACAAACATAAGTCAAGTTTGTCGCAAATGAAATCACTTACAAAACTATATTTGTAGCCGATACCGCCGTGGAAGTGCAGTCTGCGGATACCAACTTGAGTCGCAAACAGCGAATAGTCGAGTGCCCAGAGGGCAGCGCCAGCGGTGTTGCTCACCCCTATGAAGAGAGAAGTGGTATTGAAATGGGAACGTAGCCGCTGTACATACCTGGCGCCCCATGGCAGCTGATACCTGTCAGCCAGTAAGTCAAAAGTGACAAAACCAGAGATGGCCAAACACTTACTGTTTGTTTCTCCAAGGATATAGTCCAAACCACGAGCAAAAGTGGCATTTATGTCTGGTCCAAACATGGATATGTTTCCGCGGATGTTACTCTTCGCCATCAAATCCTGCAAAAGAGCACCAGACCCTGAGCAAAACGAGCCACTGTAGTGATGCTGGGCAATCCTTTGGAAAGATGGTCGGGTTAAGGTGGGTTTCAAAAGGTACAACGTACGTAGTAATCAAACCGCCAGGTAGAGTATCGAGAATGCCATCCGCGAAAATTGCTTGTGGGGAGAAACCATCAAGGTCATCGTGCGAAGAAAAGGCAAATGCGCCGCCAATCAACTTGGTAAAGGAAGTTTTCGATAAACTGGCAGCAACAGAGACGTTGGTGGCAAATTGAATCCATCTTGCCTAGAGGTTATCCATCATGAAAACGGAATGACAACCCACTTACTGAGGGACGTAATCGAAAATACCCCAGGTACTATTCCGTGCTCCATGCTTGGCGTAAAGATCGGCCTCGTTGCCCACCTCAATGAAGTTTAGCGTGATTCCTTTCTCCTTGACTGCGGGGGACTCGAAAGCTTGAGCGAGAGCCTTCGTCTCAAGGTATGCGGCAGTCAAATTGGATGACCTCAAGTTGACCCCCCAATGAACACGGGTTCCTGTCAAGGAGGTTCCAGTTGGAATTAATTGCAAGGTACAAGTGTTAGAACTCGCCGAAGGGAAGATGAGATACGATATCATAATATCGTTGCCCAACAGTGATGTTTGTTGCCTCGGGGTAAGGGGTGATAGGAGTGGAAGGAGGAAAAATATCCTCGGCGTACTGGGCCATCGTATCAGTACTGTGACCACGAATGAATGCATTGCTGGAGACACACCTCCACGTCGTAACTAAAGTCGGTATGATCCTCCGAATCAGCACCAATTCGGATGAATGGTGGTGATTTGGTGATTCGAACAAGATTATCCAAAGCATTGTGGAAGAACCGGTTTTTCTCCGTGGTTCCTGCCCAGTCTACCCATCTATCTTGTTCGATGGAGAACGAGACAAGGTCTGGTGCCACTGAGGGTGCATTGCTGGGCGCAGTGAGAGGAATGGTAACATCAACGGCCGAGACGATGAGTGGGGTAAGTGAAGTAGCCAGCAGTGCCACTTGACAAAAGTCCAACTTGAACATGAGAATGATTGTGAACCAAGTGCGTTTAAGGGAAGCCAGAGAGCGTCAAGATACAGTCCTGCCAGCGAATTGACCAGCTTAGCCTGTTGAAAGTGGATAAGGTTGGTCGAATTTCTTGCGGTCATATAACCGACTCAACTTCCCGTTACTTCCGTAAGTAATTCGCATAAATACGTCAGGTTAGTATACCAGTACTACCATGACAGACATAAGTACTTACCACTGTTGATTCCCATACCAGGTATTCTCCACAAGACTTCGTTCGTTCATTTCCGACAAAAAAGTTAGACTGCGTTGTGGTTTAGATCTACAGGGCATTCACTGTCTGCGTGATTCTGCGATCATGTCGGCGTTTAAATTAACCGTGTCATGCCGTCGGCACAGTGATTTCATCAGGATCGCTAGTTATCCGGCATGTTGTTTTATAACCCCGATAAGTAGTCCAGTACCTTGTCAACTTGTTTCATAAATTCTAATAGTCGTAGAAACGGGCGCTCTGTATTCAGTAAGCTCTCTAAGAACGGCATCCTTGGGGCTGTTGAAATCCTTGAATGAGTGAGAATAACCACAATGCCGAGTCCATCTTGCACACGTTACGATATACCAGTGAGATATGTAGGACGCCGGGTTTACAGTCTGGAAACGGTGGCTGAGCAATGCGACTGCATCGGACACGGATGGGGGAGCTTGAAGGTGGTGGATACGACCCACACGGGACAAGTACCAGTGAAGCCATGGTTCAAGTTGGGCACCGCACGAGAAGGGCGGGCTGGCATCTTTCCTGGGCCTACAGCGGCAGATTAATTAGTATCCAGGTTATTAGCACACCAAACAATACTTAAGATACCACTAGTAGTGTAGGTTTACTGTCATGTCAAACATAACGGCACTCACTGAGGCCCGGGATAGTAGTATTCCGTGACTCTGCCTCGATTTGCTTATTCATCCGGGAGGAAGTGTGCTTCGAGTCCTCCCATTCATGCCAAGTATCCGAGATCAACTACGCGACGATTGGTCGGACTGAATCCGGGATCCCTCGACTACTTCCTTCCTTCTGTTGATGACTCTCGGGCCTGTACCGACATCGATACCGACAGCACCACCAGCGAACCTCCGAGTCGCCAAAATCCCTGGTGAGTGGTCATCATGATCGAGCCAGAACTTGAACACATGGTATCTATGACCTGGTGCGTGTTTTCTGACCACTTGAACTAATAGGATTGTCAATGTCAGGACAAAGTTGGTTTGCTTATAGATTGTCATCGGCCGGGTTATGCGGCGTCTTCATGTTATTGGTCGGAGAACAAACCTGCTTGCCATTTGCGGCACCACCACGGAGCCGCTGAAAATCCGCACTGACCAGACCGTGTGAATTTTCTTGAAGTGGTTCTGTGAAGCTTCAACTTGATCATAAGTTTGTCCAAACCTCGATCGTGAGCGTCTGAAACATCATCTGACACCAACTCTCGGCAGAGCTGATATCATGTCAAAAGTCGGTGTATTTTTTCCGTTTCTCGCTTAAAACTTCTGACTTTGATTCGATTGTTCAGATCTCTCGAATGCAAATAACACTTGGTCCGGGCATGTCCGAGTCAGACACTGACCCACTGGCAGTTAACTTAATTTAAAAATCGGCCCGGCAAGGGCCACTTGATTTTACCTCTGATCTGCCTGGATGGTCGTTACCTGCTTCATGTTCGAATACGTTAACGCCCGAGTATTGTTACTTTGGTCTCTTGGTGATGACGGCCTTTAACGTCGCACCTATTCCGAGGCCATTACAACATGCGCGATGTAGGCCGTCTTTCCCACAGATGTTCGATGGTGCGATGGCATCTTTTGTCTCGCTCGTTGACTTTTCAGGCCTCTAGACGCCAGCCAATTGACGTATTTGCCTCACTTCCGATCAGCTAGCCAGGAAGCACACAGCCGAACCAGGTCCGTCCATTCAGATCTTGCCCTTACAATGTGACTGTTGGACATTTTTCGTTATTCCTAGTCACCTCCAGGGCGGCCCGTCATCGGAGTTCACCCCTGTTCCCCCTGCGAGGCGGCGTATAAAGCCAAGCCCAGCTTGTCTTTTTATTTCTCTCAGAGTTTCACTCTTTCTCGCCCGTTCACTCCAGTCTTTTGACACCCGTCGCTCCTTACACCTCACCCGCAATGCGCGTCCTCTCTTTTATCCCTGCTTTCCTCTTGGCCGCCGCCAGCCTCGTCGCTGCTGCACCTGCTCCCAGTTCTACAGACACCTCTTGTGTCCCCAGTAGCAGCGGCAGCAGTGGCGGTGGCGGTGGTGGCGGTGGTGGTGGTGGTGGTGGTGGTGGTGGTAGTGGTGGTGCTGGCGGCGGCGGCGGCGACTCCACCCTTCAGCCTGTAATTGCTATCTTCCAAAACACGACCAGCGCACTCCAGCCTTTGAGCGGGCAATTGAGTACGTGTTCGATGTTCTCATTGTGTTCAACGTGATTCACCAAATGTTTCAGCGAGCCTTAAGAGCGCTGGATGCACCGCTGATGAATTTGTCGGCGTCGTCGTTCAAGTCACGGCCGTCGTATCTACCTGTGTCGACCAGCTCAAGGCCGTTGCGACCATCGATTTGACTGGCCTTTACCTCGGTGATCTCTGCACGGCTATCTATGGTCTTCTGGAAATCGTCCTCTGCATTGTAGATACTGTGGTTGCTATCGTTGGCGTCCTCGGTGCAAGTGCCCTTGTTACGATCAAGGTTGCGGTCTGCGACTATCTGTTTGTGTCTCCATTTTATCCATAGTAATTCACACTGACGTCCTTTAAGTAACATCGTCACCAGCCTTGTGGGATGCATCCAGGTCTACATTTTCGGTTCCATCGCTGGCACCCTTTCTCCAGTGGTTGCTGTCGTGACCGGCGTTATTAAACTTTGTCTTAGCATCGTGGTCGGAGTCTCTGTTTCCGTTTGAGGAACTTGTTTAATTCTCTAATACCCTCGTTCGCAATTGATCAAAGTGCATGACGGACTTAGAGCCGGGTGTTTTACTTTCCTTAAAAACTTCTATCAATACAATGGGTTTCGGGTCGTATATGTACGCGTATGAACTGCAGCCTGAGCGTGGCCTATGATCGCCAGTGCATTGTCAAACCAGTGTAGGCATCTGCAAATTTAAATCCGTGCTTACCTTCAAAACTTGCATTTACACATGCAATTAACTTCGTTGAAATTCGACTACTAGTATTAACAATGGCAGAGCTGTTTTCCTCACGCAAGCCTCACAGGTCTGGATCTATCATACAATGACGATGTCACCCACGGGCATCAGATACTGCCAGCAGTTTAACATATCCGAGTCCGACCAGTGAACATGAAACTTTATGTCTACTACTAGTAGGCGTTCTGCCAGTGACTATCATAATGGCCCGAGTTTCACACTTGGCACGCAGTCAAAAGGTTCAAGTTCAACCACGTCCCAGGTATCCTCGGAGACTTGGAGACCACCACTGTGAAATTTATTTATCCCAGGAACTAACATGTGACAGTTCTAGTCGAAGCAAAGGTCGACCAGTTCTCAGCTAGCCGCTCCCGTTCACATGCGGCGTAGCTTCCTGTGGGACGAAATCAATGAATCAGGACGAGCATTTCCATGATTCCCATTGTTACCTGCGAGCTACCCTTCCCATCTCTGGGAGTCCAGTGCTCACTCAGACTCGAACGCTCTACTTTGTCGCATCACTGCGACCAATATCCTGCTAGTTTCGCACGTCTCTAGCGAATCGCTGCCCGGGTTCCACCCACCAGGTAAAACTCGGGATGAAACAGGGTCTTCATCAGATGGCAACTTAAATGCTGCGGACGAAATGATGGACTCACGTACCCCCACTCAATCTTTCCACTCTTGATCCATTCAAACGATGTCTGGTGAAGCTCAGCTCGAAGCCCTTCTCGAGATTATCAACGCCTCAGCCCGCCAAGCGATCGCCGAGTACAAGGAAGGAGGAAATGATGTTCCTACGATCCATTCGAAAACGTACCACCCCATTGATTTCGCAATTAATACTGTGGCGCTGAAGAAAGCCGTGAGACTTCTCGAGGGTGCTTGCCAGCAACTATGTGCGTCACTAGCGCCCCCTCAGCACACTGTTCAGAATGTGGGTCGTACATGAGAAGATTTTGACGGAGGGAACAACTGAGCGTTTTTATGATAGTTCGCGATGTCTTTCGAATGGGCATGTGTGGGCGTTGTTATCCGCGCAAAGGTTGCGGATACGCTTGAAAAGTTTCCAGAGGGTCTTCACGTTGACCACCTCGCCAAGTTGGTCAATCTAGAAAAGGGGAAGCTTGCTCGCGTGCTCCGTCTGCTTGCAACCAAGGGGTGTTTCATTGAAGGCAAGTCGCCCCCGCGTGGCCATAGTATCCTGTGTTTTACAACTGGGCACTGATCCTGATCTGCAACCTCAGTCGCACCAAATGTGTTTGCCAACAACCGCATCTCGCTTATCACACTCTCGAGTTCCAACCCGGGTGCTCTCTCACGCATCGAGGCTGTGGATGTCCCCCAAGGTGCAGCCGTGCTGTATGAAACGATGACAGAACCCGAATATGCGACAAGTTATGAGCCGGACAAGGCACCCCTTATTTATGCGCTCAAGAAGAAGGGCTTCAAGGGCAGTTTCTTTGATTGGATGAAGAAGGATGTAAGTCGTTTGCTGCCAATGATTTCTTATTGGTTTGGCTGACCTCTTGATGTCTACAGGCCGAAAGACGTGAAGTGAGAAGCTCAGCCATTGGTCTATGGGACAATGTCTCACACGTTCTGAACAGAATTATCATCGTGCTATGATTGGGCTTAGCTATATCATGGGTTCTCTCTCTGTCTTGCACCGTGGGCAGATGTTTTTTTTTCTCAACCAACGTGAACTTGAACGCCATCGG
The DNA here is from genome assembly GCA_038094595.1 of Pulveroboletus aff. annulatus. Classification (NCBI taxonomy): domain Eukaryota; kingdom Fungi; phylum Basidiomycota; class Agaricomycetes; order Boletales; family Boletaceae; genus Pulveroboletus; species Pulveroboletus aff. annulatus. The sequence continues at coordinate 23,233 of JBBPTX010000184.1, forward strand.
TTTAGACTATCCATGGAATGAGGTCAAGACCGTTTGCGATGTTGGTGCAAGTGTTGGGACAGTCTCTTTGCCACTTTCGAAGATGTATCCGCACTTGAAAATCGTTGATCAAGATCTACCTGAGGTCTTGGTGCAGGCCAAGGATGTGAGAACAGGCCAATCCCGTGCCACAGAGAGCTAATTTTGCCGTGTAAAATAGGTTTGGACAAAGGACGCACCTGAAGCCCTGCGGAACAACCAGGTCGAATTCATTCCTCTCAACTTCTTTGAAGGAAGCCCTGTCTCGGGCCAAGACGTATACTACGTATGTGTTTGTTCCTTTCGTTACAATTTGGTCCACAAGGAACCTTGGTTATTTAGCTCCGCAACATTATTCATGACTGGCCTGACGCCGAAGCTGCGGTTATTTTGAGGAACGTGAGGAATGCCATGGCACCTCACAGTCGGTTGTTGATTCGTATGTCGCATTCCTTCTCAACATGCGTATTACCTGATGGACGTGACATGCCTAATCTGCCGTGTAGACGACTACGTCCTAATCCCCGCCAGCCGTGATCCCAACGCAAAGTCATTTGGCGCAGATATTGCTCCTGAGCCATTACTGCCCAACTTTGGGAACGGCAACAATCGAATGTATCAGCAAGACCTGAACATGTGGTTGATACATAATGCGAAGGAGAGGACGTTGGATGATTCCATTGCGTTGGGGTGTGTTGGACCATTCTCGTTTTATTTAACATGCCTAATAACGGGTACTTTTTTACAGGATTGCAGCCGGCCTTCGGTTGGAGAAGGTGTATGATCTTGCCGAGTCTGCATTACTCGAGTTCAGAGTAGAAGCTTGATGTAAGAGATACCATTGCAAGTTTGCTTTCATACGTTCAAGTCGAGTATTGCTTTCTGCCAGATCTTACACAAACGATAGAATATTGTTACTAGTTTCTCGTCGTACATGACATCTGCATGCATAGAAGAAGATAAGACGCACGCATGTACTTTTGTCTTACGTCTGTAGTTTCCGCAGGCCGGAGACCTTGGGGCTTTCAACGGTCTCGACTTTGTTGGTACGATCTTGTCAAAGCATTCAGGCTGGTCCAGAGCTCGGGAAAAAATTAGTATTCAGGCCGTTACCAGACTGAAAAATAGAGCCTGTAAATTGGAGTATGATTGTTCTCGATGTGACTGAACTATACTATTGGCTCAGGATAGTACGGACAAAAGATTCATAGTTCAGGTTTCCGTCGCTGTGGACAATGTCAGAACAAGTCGACGATTGATTTCACGACATGCCTTCCGATTTGTACGCCTTTGAGCAACTCATCCACCTCCTCGTCCGTCATCTTTTCTCCGAGCTGGGTAAGCACATATCTGAGCTCTCCGACGCCGATGAAGCCGTTTCCCTCCTTGTCAAACACCTGGAACCCTCGGATGAACTCCTCTATACCGAATGTCAGCCAAGGAGTGGCGTGGACGAACCAAGTGTACCTGGTGTTCCTGCGGGCTTGAAACCGTCTGGTCGGTTGAGAATTGTCAAAAAGGTCTTGTAGTCCACGTCTCGTGGCGCAGAATTGACAATGTCTGCGACCTCGGCCTGGGTTGGGTTTTGGCCGAGCGCACGGAGGAGATCGCCCAGGGTTTCTCTGGGGACAGCACCGGTGCCCTTCTTATCGAAGAGGGCGAATGCTTCCTTGTATTCTGCATCGCGGTCGTGTCAGTCAAAGTCGAGCGTATGGTTGTGGTGGAAAGAGTACCCGAGTTATCGCTCTGCATTTAGTAGATGGGTAGAGTGGCACTGATGGCAAGATCGAGGCCGACCGTGACGCAGTTGGGTGGTCACTGCCACCACAGCTCAGATCAATTCCACCATCTCAAACATGCCGGCACATTTTGAACATCCCCATCGCACGAGAACGGTCTCCAACCAACGTTGTCGACGCGACGACGGTGAGACTCATCATGGGAACGTTGTGTATGTTGTCTACCTGCCGCGGGTACTTGCCCTCGGTGTGCGACAGGACAAGCGCATCACTCTCACCTCCATTTCCGATGAGAAATCCCAAACCGAAGTTTTTCACCAGAATTTGACGTGTCCGAGTCCCCCACGTTGTTATCGCGTCCGTTCACACCGAGCCGACTCGGCGCACGCTCGACCATGAGCTATCTGTCAAACGCGGGAGTCGTGAACATACAAATACTCCTGGTGCTCCACCTCTTTTCCATCCGTTTAAACAGTCATGGAGGTTGCAGGCTTGCAGCCGCATTGTCGTCGGTAAGTGACAGGTCCAAGAAACAATTCGATTTGCGCCTTGCACCGATAGTGTCCGTCTCACAAGCGCGCGGGTGTTGCGAGTGACGATGACGGGTTTTGCGCACGCTGGCTATCGGATTCTACAGTTCTGGGCAACTTTTCTCTGTATCCCCTTCTGCGGGTCAATTAACGAAACAACGGCGACATCACTCTTGTTGATAGGTACGCTCTAAACACATCAGGAACCGGATAACGGGAGAGGTGGACTGGTTGAACCTCTTTTGGCGGGATAACAGGCATTTGGAACCCGCTCGAGATATCTCGCGGTCGATCCACCTGTCGGAGAGGATTCCAGTCAGGCCGATACCACTCAATGTCACCGATAAGTCACTCGCAGGATCACATCGTGATGCCGATGGGCGCAGAGCTGGACACCGCATCGACAATGTGTCATTAAAGCGATTCGCCGAGCACTTGCATCCGCTCATTTCCGCGGACAACATCAAGGTGTATTCGCCGCGGCGGAACATGGCGTTGCAAACACTGGAAATCAATCATTCTTTGGTGGTACGAGGTGCAGATGAACCACGTAGAGATCTTTCTCTCCATGTACGTCGTGACGAGGAACATACGTTTTGGGATTGCCACTTGGCATTCGCGCGTGCAGGTTGTACCAAGGGGAACGCGAGGCATTATGACTGGCCTGTCTTTCTCCCACACGTTTGGATTCGCGGTTCAATAACTCGAGACCCACACGCGTTACCAGGTCTGTATATGGGTCGACGCCAGCTCTACTTTGGTCTCTGATCTATCCGAGACCGATCCAGCGTTGCTCGATTCACCCGTAGACATTGATCCGTCCACCACTCTCTTTACCTCGATCGCATGCTAATCGATCTAGACGTCTCAAGGACGCGGCGGATCAGGAGGTCTCACAATTCAGATTACGGAGCTCCTTCCGACGTGTGCGTTATCGACGTGTTGATCATATATATATCCGTGGTTAGTGTCATGGTTAGCTCGGGTGTGTTGGGTCATTTCCTCGTCTAGGTGTGTGGGCCCGAGAATCCGGGTCTGATGATCGGTTTCGTGAACACATCCTTTTCACCCGATTGGTAGCCTTGCCGCGTGTGCGTTATTGACGTGTTGGTAATATATATATCCATGGTGCGTGTTGTGTCATTTCCTCGTCCAGAGTCCGAGAACCCGAGGGTGGTGCGTGTTTGCAGTCCCCGTACGCGCGGATCACGAACGGAGGCGTGTTTCTCTAGGCAGGCGGATGTAAGCGTCTTTCCGATCCGCCGAAACGCACGTTTTAGGGGCAAACCATATCCCCTCGTGCGATTCATTACTCGTGTAGTCATCAGAGCGCTCCCCCTAGAAAGAAGAGCGCCTTGTTTCAATATTGGATGCGAGTACATACATACATGGATGTTCCGAATACAGTTGGAATGGCAGTGTCGTACTTGTGTGCTCATGTTCATGTGCCGATCACACCCGTCCACGTGTCGACGAGATCGATGACGCAGTGACCGTTGACGGGGACGTATTGTTTCGTGATCATCTTGATCGTTTCCTGTGCGACCATGCCACCGAGGAAAGCAGCCGTGTTGGGGAGTTCCGCGGAAGGTGCACGCACGCTGAACAAGGGTCGTGAGAGGGTATTATAAAGGTAGTAAGCAAGGATGCTTACAGCTCTCCGATGGCGTCGTCGAGGACCTCGGGCAATGCGACGTCATCGCCAACGATGCTCTGCACACGTTGACGAAGGCCCTCGATGGTCGGAGGTGACCCTGATCTGTTTCCTTCTGACGTGAACAGGGCGGACAAGGCCAGGTGGGTAGACGTTTCCTTGGGATACGCATCCAGTGCCACCCCTTGCGAATCCATCCACACGTCAGCACCCGCGAATCAAGGGGGTGCGGATACACGTACCCAGTGCAGCCCTGTCCTGATCAAACACGCCCCACTGTTTACCCCTGAGAACCTGCAGCGCGTGTGCGTTCTTGACAAAGAGATCGACGAGAGCGTCGTCTACGGGTGCACGAAGGTGGCTCTTGAACGCTTGCTTCTCTTCTTCTGCACGTGTCTTGTAGAGGCGCTGTAGTTGGATGTAGTTGGAGGTGTTGGATTTCATGTCGGGAAGGGTGGATGTGAGTGGGAGTGTATGCGTCTCGGATTGATCGGTGAACTCCCTGAGTGCGGCGAGGAGATGGAAGAATGGAGATGTGTTCTGAGCGAGGGCTTCAGGCGATAGTGCTGGATCTTGAAAGAGGGCTGCGATCTCAAAAGGGACCTGGGATCGAGTGAGCGATTCTGATTTCGAGGGGGCGTGGTCGCGTACCTTGGTCTCGGTCCAACAACGGTAGGCTTGCGCTTCGGCTTCGTCAAAGTTTTCTTCGTCAGACTTGATTTTCATGGCGAGGATCTGTTTTTTGAATTCTTGTCGCTCGGCGGGTGTTTGGGGTGAATTCCCGTCATGCTGGTGGGGTGAGGTTCGAGTGGCGCCAAAGAACAGGGGGACATACGGATGCCTTCCAGTCTTGGAGGACACGGACGAGAATGAGGACGTATGGGATATGGCCGTGTTCAGTGGGATCCATGGCGTCAAAGTGGAGGGATAGGGCATGGTTGCGCAAGGCCGGGAATGGCTTGTCGATGCGAAGAGAGGGGGGATTTTCGGAGTGCGTTTCAATGACTGGGTGCCATCAGTAAAAAAGTCATGATAGCCAAGATGATGCTCACTGGTGTGTTCGTGGAACTGGATGAAGAACTCGGCTAGAAAGCCGGCAGAGCGGACGACGAGGAGAGGGGGTCTGGAGGGATCGCGCCAGAGATAAGACGAGAGCCGCTCAAGAAGCGCATTGTCGAGGTTGTGTGCGACAACGATGGTGAAAGAAGCGAGCCACTCGGGGTTTGTGTCGAGCACGTCGACGAGGTGTCTGGTGTCTGCGACGCCCTCGACGCTGTCGTTGAGTTCTGCGAGCAATCGGACTGCCTCGGCTGCCCTGTTTTTTCCGATGCTGTCGAATCCGTCGAGGAAAAAGTTGTTTCCTGCGTCGGCATGGGAGGCGGGTTCGTGGTCGAGGAGGGTAAAGTGGCCGATGCCGGGGAGGACGAGGTTCTTGAGGATGGAGGTGGACGTGGCGCGGGCAGAGACGACGAGGACGCGCGCGGCTTCGAGTGCGGACTGGCCACTCGCTGCCCAGAGACTAGATGGGGTCAGCGGTGTGGTCTAGAGAAGTGTTCGCGACGCACCGCAGCTGGCGGTCGTAGCGTCTTGTTCTGTTGTCTGGCTGGGCCCTGCCGTGTCTGGTTAGGTCGGCGACGGTGTGCGCGAGCCAAGACGTACATGGTGGTGGTGGTGGTGGTGAAAGAAGGACCACGATGGACCACACCCGCCAGTTTGGCGATCTCGCGACGCAGCTCGTGCTCGAGGCCCGGCGCGGCGACACGCTGCCCAAGTACAACGGCGAGCTCGTGCGGTCTGTCCTTCGCGAGCAACGTGAGCTGGACAGGCTCGCGGACACGCCCGACGTCACGCCGGAGATGCTCATCTACCAGACGACGATCCTGCGCAACAAACGGTGTCTGCTGGCGTACCACAAGCACCGGCTGGACCGTCTGCGGGACATGTACTGGGCGGTGGGCGGGGCGTTGCCACACCTGCTCGGCAACGCGGACATTCGCAGCAAGTTGTCCCCGCACGAGGTGGACTTTCTGAGAGAGTACGGGGCGTCGGTGATGGACTACCGCGCGGGGTTCTCAAACGAGCTGGACATGACGGCGAGCCTGACCAGCCCGCCCAAGGATCTGCATGTGCTCGTGCGGGTGGTGCGGGACTGCGGCGTGATCCAGACGGAGCTGGGCAGCATCGACTTTCAAAGGGGCCAACGGTTCATGGTCAGGCGGGCGGACATTGAGCATCTCATCGTGCAGGGCTACCTCGAGCCCGTCTAGAATGGTGCGTGGCGGTCGTGTATCATGTCCAAGGCCGTTGCCAAACACACCCCCAGTTAGCTTAGCTTACTACCACCATCATCATCATCATGTCCCGATTGTTGCGCCAATGCACGCGTGTACACGCCCGTCGCTGCCACCACGCTGCCATCGATGACCGAGAGTGGGACATTCGGACTGGTAGGACCCGGACTGCATCTTGCGACCCGTGTTCTGAACACGACAAGGACGTGCCATCCATGTCCTTGGGCAGACCCTCCCCGATTTCTTCCAGGTCGGTCTCGCGGACGTCGAGCGCATCTACAGCCCGACCATCCGCTTGACGTACACACCGCCCGCTGCGTTGCCACCGCCCTTTCCGAGCACCCTCTTTCTCGAAGGTGCGCATGTCCGAGCACGCGCACATCTGCCCTGAACACACTGCAGGGCTACCGCTCTACGTGGCCTCGTCCGTGTTTGTCCGCCACACGATGAAGACGCTCTACTCGGACCTGCGTGTCGAGATGCGCAAGATGGCGGTGCATCCCCCGTCCAGCAAGCGCGAAAAAAGCCTGTTTGTCGGCCTGACCGTGCTGGGCACGACCCGCGTCAGCGGTGGACTCGGCGAGTGGCAAGTGTGCGTGGTGTGACCCCCGCCGGTGCTGGTCTGACCCACCGCAGAGACTCGACGTACACATTCTCGCCCGTGAGTGGGCTCATCCACCTGCACACCGTCGACGCCATTCAACCCGCACCACACGAGACACTCCGGGCCGTGTTTGGCATGGGGGCTCTGCCGAGTCGTGCTGATTACATAATTACACCAAGGTAACCATTGTCATGTACCATAAATGCAAATTTAAATAGTTGGACTCGCTCGCGTTTCGATTCCCTCCCTCCTTCTTTCCCCACCGCTCCTTTTTGCCATGTTTGCCTCGCTCGCTTGCCTCCTCCTCGTCCCCCTCTGTACGTCCTTTTTTGCTTGTTCCGCGACCCTGTGCTGATCAGTCGTGCTAGTCGTTGCCGCCCAGAACCCACCCTGTGCGCGCAACTACACCGTCCAGCCGGGCGACATCTGTGACGGCATCTCTGCACAGAACAATGCCTCGACGTGCGTTTTTTTTCTTTCTGATCCCGTTCGTGTCCTCATCTTTCCAGCTACCAACTCGCCGTCGTCAACCAGGACGTGATCGACCCAGCTTGCGACAACCTCACCCCTGGCGAGTGCATCTGTCTCGGCTGGGTCGGCGAGGACTGCACCAACACCTATGTTGTCCAGCCCAACGACGATTGTGACGCCATCGCCTATGCGTATGGCTTGAACAACACTATTTTCTACCAAAACAACCCCCAGGTAAACCAAGACTGCACTAATCTGTATATCGGAGAGGTGGGTGTCTCGCTTGCAGCGCTTCTCGATCCAACTCTGTTTCACAGGTCATGTGTGTCGCTCAGACCGTCCTCGTTTCTCCCCCGCCTCCCAGTGGTAGCATGCCTGGTTCCGTCCCACCACCCACCGCGACGCCCGTCCTCCCCTGGTGCGACTAGACTGTCGTCTTGGTTACCCGTGAACAAGCCTGGTTGCCTGTGGGCCGACACACGCCGGTCTTGTCGTTTTGCCCCTCTTACGTCTTTGTTTTCAACTCTCTTTTATTGTTTCGTCCGTCGAGATTGTTAGATACCCGACCCATTTTCTTACCCTGGAAGCATTGTGTCGTATGTGGTCGTCATCCTGGCATGTTGCGCGCTATGCATACGAAAAAGAGTATATACCAATACAATGTTGGTCCCGTGTTTTTTTTTGCAAAAGCACGTTCCTGGTATCCATCCAGTCAGATCAGTCTCGCTTGTTTCTCCTCCATCATGGATACCATCATGGACCTCGGCAACAACACGCTCGGAAGAGTCTTGGCTCGTGCCCCGATTTACGATCTGATACTGTCCTGCCTGGCACCTCGTTCGCTCGTCTGGTTGGCATTCACTTGTCGTACCGCCTACTTTGCCGTCGCCGACTTCAAGAGTCGGGCGTACAACATTAACCGCCATTTTTCTAGATACTTTAGTGATCCTCTCGCATTTCGCTCTCTCCAGGCCAAGACAAACACGCTCGTCTCGGGCTCGAATGCCCTCCAGTTCCTCGACAGGTCCTTTTACCCCGAGGCCGACCTGGACATTTACACCCACCCCGGGCACTCGTTTGAGGTCGCTCAATTCCTCGTCGAATCCGAGGGCTACCAATATGTTCCTCGAGAGGATCAGGAGGACTGGAAAGAGGAAATCGAGTCGGACTGGGATGGCACTGAGCGGCGTGTCACACTCTCAGGGTATCCTATACAAGGCATCACAGGCGTGTACACGTTTGAAAAAGCTAGCGTCAATGGGGAGGAGACGCTCAAGATCCAGATCATCGAAGCCGCTTCGTCGCCTGTTGAAGCCATTCTAGATTTCCACTCGAGTACGTTGCCTTGGTTTGATGCGCACTCTCTCCTGAATGTCTCCCCAGCGTGTGTCATGAACTTTATCACGTCCGAGGCGGCGTATTCTCTCTACCCCATTGCGACGTTTGTTGCTCGGTGCTCGCTTGGCATGCCCTCTGCACGCAAGTCACACAAGGCCATCCAAAAGTACCTTCAGCGCGGCTGGCGCATCTACTTTGCGCCCACCCCCGACGACCTGGCATATCCAACCGGACCGCCGTTCATGCTCGACCAGACGCGATGGGTCGGCGACAAGCACACGTGGGTGCTTCCGTTGGATCAGACGGGTGTCAAGGCGCGTCCACCACTGAGCAGGGCGTCCGCACCGCTCACGTTTGACCATGTCCGGTGCAACGGATGGACCGTGAAGCTCTATGCCAAGTCGTTTGGCTACGAAACCCACGTGCATCAATTGCAGACGACCATCTTTCGGTACAATTATGGGCTGCCGGACGAGGCGTTGTGGCTTTCCATTCGAGAGTGGGCAAACGAGCAGGGGAGAATGTGTCATTTGAATATCGCAAAGGAGGATTGGGTTTGGTGCGTTTTTTTTTTTTTGCAAGGGGTGGCTTGCGGCTGAGTTGGGTGTAGGTTTGATGCGGACCTGCCGGGATTCGTGCGGGAATATTGCAAAAGGGTTGAATCTGGCTCGTTTCCCAAACGTATGTACGCTCGGCCACGTTTCTCGTCTTTGCGATTGATTCTTCTTCTGATAGGTAAAATGGAAGAATTGGGGTGATGATGGCTTGTCGGCGACCCGGGTTTCTTTTGCTACTTTGCAGACATCTCGATCATATGTTACGTGTAGATTGTTGTTTTTTCGAGGATCTAGTCTTCTTTGGCAGCCGTCCTTGACGTGATGGAAGCGGTTCAAATGAACCTTGTTTTTCTCTTGGACTCGGTTCGTGCAGTAAAAAGGTGCGGCCGTCTCATGCCAAATGTCGTTTCCGCCCATGCCTCGCCCCATCGCTGCTCGTGCTTTCATCGTCGCTCTTTGCTTCGTGTCGGTTGCCATCGTATTCGAGTCTCTGCTGGTCAGAGGGCTGGCCAGCCAGTTCGCGTCCCGTCGCGATACTTTTCGGATACGAGTCCGTGACGTGTCCGTTCAAGACCATGCGAGCGTGCTTTTCAGAGCGATCCGTGCGTGTCCGTTCTGTTCCATGTCGACGTGCAACCCACCATCGACACGTTAGTCGATGCACCCCACTCTTGGGAACTGATCGTCAAGGGTGTGCTTTATTGGTCCGTGATATGGGCCGTCGTGGGTGCGAGCGCGCTGGTGCACCATTGCGTTCATCGGCCCTGTCTAGGTGCGTCTTGGGTGTGTGGTGTCGTAGTGGTGACCGATGTGCGCCCAGATATGGTCGATGTGGGGTCGTGGTTTGCGACGTCCTTGTTGTCTGGTAGGTCCTCCGTGCACAAACGATGGCCAGGCTGACACGTCGGCGGGCAGATCTACTACGCACGCGGTTTGCGTTGCGCGCGTCTTCCCCGCCACGATGGACGTCGTCGTCTCTTTCTCTGCCGAGCAGTAAACGGCATGCACGAACGCCCAGCAGGGTGGCCGAGATCGCATTTTGATTTGGACATGAATTCATATCTGGACTTTTTTTCTTTTCCTCCTTCTCGTCATGTGCTGTGATGACTGGCATGCACTCTAGTCGTAGTCGTAATTACTCTTTCATGTCTAGCGGACTCTTGGTAGATTATTAGTATAATGGACTTGCCGATTGACGTCAGGTTTGTTTGGCAGAGGCTTTGATTACAAACAACTACTCGATGCTACATCGCGCTGCTCGCCATGTGTTCGCCCACGCACGTCGTACGCTGACTACGAATGCTATAAGCCAACTTGAAAAGGACGGCGCACGTATCCTGCGCGCCGTACAAAAGCGCGTCGACACGCGACACGAGCTGCTCTCCAAGGCAAGTTGTACGGAATATTTGGGTATGCTATTGATGTCCGAAAAATAGATGTCGGAAGCCATGTCATCTCCGGACGACATTGCGCGCGCACGTCACGTCAAGGAGCTGGAGCCCTTGCACGACGCGTGGACGTCCTGGCTCAAAACACGACAGGTCCGTCTCGTTTCTTGGTGACCCGCGCCACGCACGCCAACCTCCCTAGTCCCTGCTAGATACCCTCCCTTTGCTTCAGGATCCCGACCCGACGATGCGTTCTCTGGCCGAGGACGAGTTTGCGGGGCTCCAAGAACGCCTGGCGTCCCTGCTCGCGACGACTTTTCCCGCGCTCCTCGTTCCCCCTTCACACACCCGCACGTTCTCGGCACTGCTCGAGCTCAAAGCCGGTGTTGGCGGCTCTGAAGCAGCCCTCTTCCTCACGGATCTCCTGCGCGTGTACGTCCGGCATGCACACGCGCGGGGGTGGCGCGCAGATGTGATCCAGAGCGCAGAGGTCCTCGGCGGGGGGATGCGCGAGGCGATTGTAGAGGTCAAGGGCGAGGGGGCGTATGATGTGTTGAGGTGGGAGACGGGGGTACATCGTGTACAGCGCGTGCCGGCGACGGAGGCGAGTGGGCGGGTGCATACGAGCACGGTGGCGATTATTGTAGGTGTTGGTGTCGGTCGTGCGTGGTGGATGTGTGTGCTGAGGTGTGTGGGGTAGGTGCTTCCGCTGAGCGAGGAGGCGGAGCCGGCTGCAGACAATAATCTGTTCAGGATGGAGGATGTCAAGATCGAGGTGATGCGTTCGCGTGGGGCAGGTGGACAGGTTCGTTCGTGCAAATGTTTTTTTTTTCAATGTTGAAGCTCACGCGATCGTGTGTGTGTCTTAGCATGTCAATAAAACAGAGTCGGCCGTGCGGTTGACACACGTGCCCACGGGGATAACAGTGTCGATGCAGGACGAACGGAGTCAGCACCAGGTTTGTGTCGTTTCCTATCGGGCTTCGTCTGTTCACGTGTTGCGCGTAGAACAAGCGTCGCGCGTTTCAAGTCCTTCGAGCGCGTCTCATGGATATGAAGATCACCCGCGACATCGCCGAGCGCCGTGCAGCACGTCAGAATCTCGTTCGCACCGCGGACCGCAGCGAAAAGATCCGGACGTACAACTATGCGCAGGCGGGTGATTGCTCGGATGTTTCGCGATGATCGTCTGACACGACGCTTCTAGGACCGTGTGACCGATCATCGCATAGGCCTGTCGTTGATGAATCTCCAGTCGTTTATGGAGGGCGATGGCGTGCAGGAATTCTTGGATGCCATGCGACGCAATTGGGAGGAAGAGATGATGGAAGAGGCCGTCAGCGAAGTAGATTAGATGCATACTAACTAGACTATATACAATGCATGTCATATAAGATGACCGCTGGGTGTTGAACCACAGTTGTGAGACCAATATTGATGATCAGAAGGATACCGAAGATTCCGGGCGAAATAAATAGTTGCCCGCATGTTTATTATAATGTCCGACCGGATCACGCGACATGAAGCCACCTGAAACGGAGGTCGCGGTGGGTGGCATGACAGCCTGATTGACTCAATTTCGGTGATTTGCAAAACCCCGTCATGGTTACATGATCTGACACCCGGGAACGTCGGCGACACCAAGCCTTTCGAGTTGTTCCCGAGTCACTTCGGCTTCGTTGACGCGGATTTTTTCACGGGATTCCACGGGGAACCAATCTGCCACAAAGTTGAGCAGGCCGTAGTCGATGTTTGCTGGGACAATCGACAAGACTGAGTACGAACGAACGAAGCAGTGTGAGCGACGCGCTTACATGGGTTTGCTTGGAGGACCGTTGGGGCGCGGCATAATGGACAATTCGTCAATCCCCGTCTTTGGAGTTTGACCAGACATCTGGATTAGAGGGTGGGGTTTAGAAACGTAGACACCATGATGGACGGGTGAAAAGGAAAAGGTGGGACATTACCTCACGCAGAAAAAGTGGCCACAACCAAGTCGGATCGGCACGAACGCGACGTACGTACAGATGAGGCAGGAGTAATCGTCGATGTGCGGTATGACGGGCAAGAGGACTTCGCCGATTGCTTGTACGAGAAGCCTTGGGAGTGTATTCGAGGGACGCGTGATCGTTGCGAGTTGGCGCGAAAGTGGAGCGGACGTGAACGCGTCTTGTTCCAGCAGATAAAAGGGAATGGGGAGGGTCGTACGTTTGGCGTGTTTCTTGAGGATCTTGCGAGTGGCTTCCGAGTTTGCAAGTTGGAACTAGGTGGATCTCGGTTCGTGAGGGGGCGTGCCAGGCGAAGAGGAAAAAGACTCGTGCCTTTTTGACGTTCAGAATAAAACCGTTCAAGCTCATGAACATGTCCAGCGCATCTCTACTTGGGGGAAAAATGAGAGATGCTTTCTTGTCCTGGATGAGGTGTTCGAATAGCTTGAGCTGCTTCTCGACGTCTTCAATGCTTTTTTCACCGTGGGTCGACTCGCCGATGCTTTCAAACACCTCTGCTTCAGCGTAGAGGCGGAAGATCTCGCGCCAAATGTAGAGATCTGATTTACCCTCTTGATGGGGACGCAAGGTCATGATATTGTCTGCGGTGGGCGAATAAGCGGAGAAAGAATGAGGGGCAGAGGATGATGCCGGACGAGCCGTCGACGATATCGATGCGGCCAGCGTGGTCAGAGTCGAATGGAAATCGTCGAGTAAAGTGTCAAAGTGGCCGGAGAGGGAAGACAAGGTGGACGTCAGGAGTTGGAAGAAAGCGCTATCAGAAGGAAGCGGAATAATCACATCCGGGAAGGGGCTGCTGGACGATGACGGTCAGTATAACATGCAACCACAGCAAAGGAAAAGCGTACGAATCCGAGTCATCAGAGGGATCATCTTTGGTCGTGACAGGTGGTAATAGGGCAGTCGTGATACGGCTGAGCAATTGTTCTGGAATGAGAAGATCGACATGATGTACGATTCGTGCTACCGAGTGATCAGTCTCCGGAACAGGAGAGGATGTCAAGGACAACCGAAGTCGAGGTTCGGGCACGGTCGCGTTCCAGACAATCTCATAAGCGATCGTAGCGTGCTTGTATGGTACGTCAATGGTCGTGTGATCTACCTCATCCGTTTTATCGCAGAGCTCGTGAAGGACGGAAGGTGCGAGTCCTAACGAATCAAGTTCTGATACGGTTTGATTGATGAGCTGTTTGAGCTGGGCGTCGATTGTGGGTGAATTCGGGTGAGGGTAGTCAACGCAACGGACCTTGCGGTACTCAAAGGCATTGTCTCTGAGTTCGGGTGGAAGTGTCGAAAGAAGCTGAGCGTAGGTTTTCGAAAAGTGCATGTCTGTAAAACGAAATGAGACCTGTGTTTAAATAAGCCACTCGGACCATATTTTGACCGAGTTCAATCGTGTCAGCCGGTGGTTGTTAGGAACGGACGCCTTTGCCAAACAAAGCTTTAAACAGCAGGTAGGCGTGCCACGCGACTTGCCCGGTCACTCATAGTACACCATGACCTTGTTAGAGTTCCTCGTCAATGCACTCGACGACATCGACCCAGAACTTCCACCAGGATCACCGCCCACTTGTACGTTCCTGTTCGTGTCCTGGTTTAATACGAATACTCACACTCGCAAGACAAATTCGAGGGTCCCTGGTTCACGACACAGATATTACTTGCATCATCTATCGGATTCGTCGCGTTTCTGCTCTTTGCTTACTGTCGTCCACGATGGCCACTCCTGTTCGCGCCACGCACAAAGCTCAAAGGTACTCGCACGACATTCGTCACGGTCGCAAACTCACTCGTGTGCAGGGTTTTCGCCACATGAAGTACACGTGCATCCTGCGTTCTTTGGTTGGATCATGCCCACACTGAGGACTTCTGAGTACACTATCCTGCAAATCGTTGGTTTGGATGCCGCAGTCGTATGTCCCCCCTAGCTGCATCTTAGCAGCATCCCCTTAGCTCCCATTCACAGCTTCTGGGGTTCTTCAAGACTTGCTTTTATCTGTTCTCTGTGTGCTCTCTTTTTGCCATTGCCATCCTCATGCCCATCAACTGGACGGTACGTCCTGCCACACCGCTTTGACTGTCTGGCTCACATCTACTAGCACAATATCGGAATTGGCGCGGGATCTGACGACGACGAGACTGATTGGCCACAGTTGATACCCTACGGTGTTGACAAAAGCCCTACCGACCGTGACTGGCTTGACCTAATCAGCGACGCCAACTCGTACCTCACAGTACACTTCCTCTTCACCTATCTCTTCACCGCCCTCGCGCTTCGATTCCTATACAAGAATTATCAGCGTTATATTCGTTCCCGTCAACTCTTCTCACTTGAACTCGTCCATTCCATCCCCGGCCGTACCGTCATGATCACGCGTCTGCCGCTTCATTTGCGTTCCGAGCGTTCACTCGCGGAATATTTTGAAAACATTGGGTTGAGCGTAGAGAGCGTTTCGGTTTGTAGAGAAGTTGGGACCCTTCAAGCTCTCTTGGACCAGCGTACCAAAGCGCTGTTGAAGCTTGAGACCGAGTGGACAAAGTACGTCGGTAACCCAAGCGTTGTCGAATCCTACGACCCTTCGGAGAATGCGTTCCCTCACTCGAGTGACGCCGAACCGTCCTTGTTGGAAAGTCAGCCCGCCCGTTTTGTCGTCCCACATCGCAAACGTCCTACTCTTCGTTCCGGATGGTTGTCCCCTAGAGTTGATGCGTTAGAGTACCTCGAAGCAAAATTCAAGGAAGCGGACGAAAAGGTGAAAAGGTGGCGGCGGATTGGGAAGACGAAGACTACGCACGTTGCTTTTGTCACATTTGAGAAAATGTCCAGTGCAGTAAGACAGTGACTTGTTATTACTGTTGTCGTACTAACCCATACCTTCACTAGCAAATCGCGGTACAAACTGCACACTCGTCTGATCCATGGGAGACAAAGACTCACCCAGCTCCGGAACCGCGAGATATTGTTTGGTCAAACATCGAACATACGCCAGGCTCACTGCTTTGCCGAGAGCTGTTGGTACTGGGTGCTGTGGTGCTATTGATGTTCTTCTGGATATTCCCTATCACCGCTTTGGCCAGTTTGCTCAGTTACAAGGAAATCAAGAAAGTCACGCCGTGGCTGGGTCAAATAATCGATAGCAATGACAAACTTCGTGCCATCGTGCAAAACTCGCTCCCCTCTGTTGCTATGATCACGCTTAATGCACTGCTACCCTTCATTTTAGAAGGTGAGGTCACTAGAGAAGTACATAATGACTGTGACTCACACCACATCGCATAGGTTTGACGTATGCTCAAGGTTATAAAGCGCGTAGTTTAATCGAGTACTCAGTGATGTGCAAGTGAGTTCTTCTGCGGGCTGTGTGAAGGCATCAAACCTCATCCAATCAAGATACTTCCTCTTTCTGCTCATCAACGTGGTGTTTATTTTCCTCTTGGCCAGTACATATTGGCAACTAGTGAGGGACTTGGCAAACTCACCCGCTAAGATCCCCGAGAAGCTAGCACAAGCCTTACAACAGGGGCGAGCCAAGTGAGTTGTTGCAAGGGGCTAGCATTGACTTTTGACTAACGTTGTCCTCAGGCACTTCTTCTTGTCCTACGTCATCCTCCAAGGTTGCCGTCTATTTTCTTACCCATGGGTTTAGCTGACCGCTAAATTAGGGTTTGGTATCATGCCTTTGCAGTTACTCAACCTTGGTGTGTTAATCCCCCGCATGATTTTCCGGGTTTTCTGGACACGAACCCCTCGAGGTGCGTACAGTTCTTATTTTTCGTCGCATACCACTCAGGTGGCGTAGACTTTGCTGAGCTGAACGCTCCTCCAATGATAAATTACGGCGTTGTATATCCCCAAGCGATTCTCATTTTCGTCATCACTATCCTATACAGTGTAGTGCAACCCCTCATCGTCATTTTCGGTGCCATCTACTTTGGAATAGCGTACATTGTCTACAAGTACAAGCTTTTGTTCGGTAAGTCGACGTATCCCTTTTCCGTTGGCATTGCTGGAACAAAGTTTGTGCGCAGTGTTTTACAAGCCCTACGAATCGCGAGGTCAAGCGTGGCCACTCACTTTCGTACGGTTGATCTGGGGGATCATCATCTTCCAAATTTTCATGATCGGCATCCTCACCTTGCGGCAATGCTATATCATGTCCTCTCTTCTCGTACCGCTCGTTATGGCAACTGCCACATGGTCCTGGTACATTCACAGAACGTTCCAGCCGCTGAGCAATGCAGTGTGTCTGAGCTCCGTGTGCGAAGTAGAAAGAGGAGAAGAGGCGGCGGATATTGTGAGGTTGAGGGAGGGACACCCAGTCTCCTGGTCACAAAGGTAGGACCGGAAGCCTTTTTTAGTCTATGGGTAACTGATATGCCTTTCGGCAGCAACCTAAGCCGCAGGAGATATGCGCAAAACGACGAAACATTGTACGTTGCTCCCGAGGATGAAAGGACCGACTATGTGAGAGCCTTTGCTTGGATGTAGCCCAGGTCTTGTTCTGATATCAGATGTAGTCTCAGCCACCAATGGCAAACTGGTACGATGGCGTTCTAAAGTGAGGCACTCCTGTTCTGTTTTGTTGGCTCTTGTTAAATGTGGTTTCAGTACTGGGAAGCGGCGCTACGGACACCCCGCGTTTACCGGCGTCCTGCCAGAGCCCTGGCTTCCGCTCAAGAAGGGACAAACGCTCGTCAATGGTCACCGAAGCGGCCTGATGCGCGTTCCGCTCGACTCGACCCACGGGATCGTACTCAGCCTACGCAACAGGTACAGCATGCTTCGGAAAAAGGTCGCACGCCGCGCACGGATCACTGCCAATGGCGAGGGTGACGATGTGGCTGGCTCGCACGAGGTGCACTCCCTTGTCACCGACGCGCACGCATCGAACCCGTGGGCGGACCCCGACGCGCCAGGGCCATCGTCCCACTTGCAAAGCAACCACCTCCACCGTCTGAGCTTCGATCCTGCATCTGGGGTGATCATGCTTCCCGAGGGCGACGATTGGCTCATGGACGACGACGATTCGTCAGATGAGTACGGTAATACGGCGCCGCCGTCGGGGGAGGAGACGCGGAACGCGTCACAAGAGGACCTCGTGCAAGCCGCCCCTTCGTCTGGTCTGCCTGCGTCGCCGAAGCGACGACATAGGACATATTACCATCACCCCGAGCGTCGTAGGGCAAGTGTCCCTGGGGCGTTTATTTCCTAATGGTTACTTACGATACTTATGCTGATGGGACTTTTACCTATAAATTTAACTGGGCAACGTACAAAGCCTAAGTAGGAACCACTATGCAATTGTCTACGATATTCTATTCAATCTAGATTCCACACCGCGTAAGCCTATGACATGAGACTGATTGCGAGTAATATCGATCGGGTTATACAATTTCAGTCGCTACTCATGCAGCACACATCATGATTCATGGACACTGGTGATTAAGATTAAGCAGATGGGCATACAAGACAGTGTTCGAAAGGTGGTTCATCTGCTGTGTATAGTATCCGTCTCCCGACTCCAATCCCCGGGGCGATGAGCAGATTTACTCAATGGAAGCCCACTCCCTACCATCACGCTGCTTGTTGTGTATCGAAGCATGCGAAGGAACCCCGTTGATGCGGTGGTAGCCATTCAAGTTCTTGTGCAGAGTCAACTGGAAGACCGAAGCCGAACCTTGACGCGAGATGATGGTCGAGTAAGCGAGGAAGAATACCCAGATACGGTACCAACTACCAATGCAAAAGGTCAGCAATGCCTCACCGTCAGCAAAATGGAACCACTACCGTTCGCCATACTTCGCAACAACCTTGTCCTTGTTGCTCACCCAGTTAAGGTACCATCTCCAGATAGTAGCAGAGTAATGGACGCCGAGAACATCAATATTCTTGACCTCGAAACCAGCAGCCTCGACTTGGTTAACTACCCAACCAAGAGAACAGGAGGCATCAGCACCAGGGAAGATGTACTTGTTCATAAAGAGACCCCTGCGCAGCGAGTGGTGGTGAGACTTCGTCTTACGAAACGAGTTATCTCGGAACTGACCAAATAAGATCCTCGTACTGCCAGGACGGACGAATACCAGCGACTTGGAGAACAAAAATACCATCGTCGTCGAGGAGGTCATACATTTGACGCATGAAAGCACCGTAGCGTCTGATGCCCACGTGCTCGGCCATTTCCAAGCTGACAATCTTGGTGAAGTGACCAGGGCCACCCGGAATCTCACGGTAATCCATGCACAGAATTCTGGCCTTGTCAGGAGTGACGCCATTTTTCTTGATCCGGTCGTTGCCAAACTTGGTCTGGTTCTTGCCAAGGGTAATACCGGTGACATCACATCCGTAGTTTTTTGCAGCGAATGCGGCTAGTGTACCCCAGCCACAGCCGACGTCAAGGAGACGGTCGTTGGGTTGAAGGTTGAGCTTGGAGCAGACGAGAGCAAGCTTGTTATCTTGGAGTTGCTCAAGAGTCTCCGACTCCTCGAGATTGGTGACGACGCCAGAAGTGTAAATCATGCGGGGACCCAAGAACCTAAGTGGAATAGGGTGAGTGAGTGACCAATGGTCTCACAGGCGAACAGACCATTCGTAGAAGTCATCGCCCCTGTCGTAGTGGTCACGAACTTGCTCTTCGTCTTGGCTCTGCGAGTGAACAATGACTTCGGGCAAGAGGTTCGTGAAGACGTATTTGAAAAGTTCTGGTGTGAAGACCATCTTTGCCCAGTCGTGTCGCTGTTCCATGATGTCCAGCACGTCACCTGCAGATATTAAGTTCGCGGTCACAAGTGGAGAGCAGGATATACCATTGAAGTCAATCTTTCCCTCAAAGTACGCGTCGTGGAAGACCTGCATGGGGATCCTTTCCTTGCCATGGTACAGGGCTTTGAGCTCCGGGTCATTGATGGTGATGTACTCCTCGATTTCCTTTGATGGAAGGATGACCTTTTGGTTCTTGCGTTTTCCGTACATGGACGCCAGTGTCCAGTACGCCACAGTGATAGGGATACCAAGAATGACGACAAGGAATATGTAGGTCCTGAGACCGCCACGGTTGACGAACGGTGTGACGCGTTTCAAAAGGTAAGGAACACCGAGAACTAGGGCGGCGAGGTGCAAGTTCGAAAAGTAGCCATTACCCTCTGCAAGACCTACGAGGGGGGCATTTTTGATGGCAGGTGTGGTGGTGACGCGCACTGGAGAGAAGGACATGGCGACGCGTGCAAGACGACGTCGAAGAAGGAGCGGATTGAACGAACGAGTTGAAGAAACGTGGCTTTATTTATTTTCTTTTTTATGCGTCTGTCCTATGCGGTATTTGTCCATGTTTGGTCTACATCCTATGTGTCGACACGCCGTTGGTCATCGTCCGCCACGATGGCCACCTATTACTCGCGCTCGCCTCCGCCCCTCCAGCATCCTGTTCCAACACACCCCGCATACATCCCAGAGCCACCCTCCACTCCTGGACCTGGCCCCGCGTCGCCACAGTACCAGCGGTACCAGCAGCCTGCGCCGCACCACATACCTGACTTTGCGGCATGGGGGATGAACGACACCACCGCCCAGTTCGGCATGCAGCTCGGCCAGAGTGCGGTTGCTGCCGGTCAGGAATACGTGCAGAAGAATGTCCGTCATCTCCTTTTATCCTACACCGCGCTAACAGATCCTCCCAGTTCGGCGGATTAATCCCTCTGTCGCTTCTAAAACATCACTTCAATGTTTCTAATTCATACGTCATCAAAAAGCTCCAGCTCGTCGTGTTTCCTTGGAGACATAGACCTTGGTCGCGTAAAATACGTCGTCTAGAAACAGGCCAGACAGAGTGGCAGCCTCCGAGAGACGACATAAACTGTCCAGATCTGTATATTCCCCGTATGTCCACACTTCCTCCGCGCTTCGTGCTTCGCATTCATTTCCGCAGTCATGGCTCTCGTCACCTACATCCTCGTCGCAGCATTGCAGACCGGTCTCCAGGAACGCTTTCACCCGCAAATTCTCGGCGCATCTGCGTCGCGTGCGCTCGTCGTGGTCTTGCTTGACTTTCTATTTGTCAAGGGTGGATGCTACCTGCTCAACGTCCAAGGTCCAGGTCAGGTGATAGATCTCATCGCGTACGGAGGATATAAATTCGTCGGGTGGGGTCGCCATCCACTTGTCATATTTGCCATCACTCACCGTTAAACAGGGTCATTCTCACGTTACTTACTGGTTTAACAAACCCGGGAAGGACAATGTACTCCATCGTGTTCCTCTACGCGTTTGCCGCCAACGCGTTCTTCCTAGTGCGTCGTTCTCTCACATCCAGTCCAATTCGATGATCT
Source organism: Pulveroboletus aff. annulatus (assembly GCA_038094595.1). Taxonomy (NCBI): domain Eukaryota; kingdom Fungi; phylum Basidiomycota; class Agaricomycetes; order Boletales; family Boletaceae; genus Pulveroboletus; species Pulveroboletus aff. annulatus. The sequence continues at coordinate 44,157 of JBBPTX010000184.1, forward strand.
CACCCTGTCCTTTTAGCTCCGCTCGCTTCGCTCAGTCGTCTTACCCGACCTGTCGAGCACTACAACTCCTGCCACAGTTTCCCATGCTCAGCGTAAACGACGCATCACCTTTCTCTTTTTTGAAGCAGTCATACAAGTAGTGTACATGGCCATCTTGGTGAGGGTATAGCAAGGTATGAGCTTCGTGCTACCAATGACCTTGGTGTCTTCCTCCTTTATTGTATCTTTGCAATGCATTAATTGCTGCTGCACCCCAGTCAGAGCATTAACGGTTTTCAAATAGCGACTATCCTACTCAACTAGAGCGAAAGGCTGAGTGATTGGCAGAGAACTTGTTTACATGTGTGGAAAAGGAACAATGTATATGTACATGTGACTGAAGTGTCATTCGTACATCATCAAGCACACTAATTGTAAGGACATGAGCATAGAACAGAGCATAGAAAGGTAACATAAGTAAGGTAATAGATGAAAAGTGACTTTGAAGGTGATGAGGATGAGTGAATGAAGGATACTGTAAGCGTACCGCTTTCGGGACCTTCGGATCGACTCGGATCAATTCGGAGCGACAACGACGTCATACGAGTATGGAGAGGCATGCTGACATCATGGCATACTTGAGGACATATATAAGAGGACGGTAGTTCGTACGGACCATCATCCTGTTCTCTCTCTCTCTCTCCCTCTCTCTCGATAGTCAATAGAGCACTTGTGCCTGTTCCGTCTCGTCTGAGTGTAGCCGCTACTCCGAAGTGGCTTCCAGATACATAAAGAAGGAAACATAAAGAAGGAAATTTAAGGTGTAGTGACAAGACAAACACAGAAAGAAGCAGTAGCAAAGATAGGAGGGAGTGCTTGAAACACTTCAAGGTTATGAATATATGTATGCTAAGTAAATATGTGATTTCTTGATCTTGATGTAGAGGTAGATGAAAGTGAAGTGTCCACAGTCACACCCATGAGAGCAGATCTGTATTGAGCCAGAGGAATGTATTTGTTGTTTGTGTCAAAAATGGGAAGGGGGCAAATGTAATGAGTGTTGAAGAGTTTGTCAAGAGAATCTGCACAATAATCTGCAACACTGTGGCCATGTCTTCATAGTACAGTACAAGTCACTCAGGCAGCACCTCTGCTGGGACCCAAATTTTGGCCCAGATGACTCCATATTAAATTTTGATAGGGCAACCATGTAAACTATGCATAATTTTGCATTTTTGAAAATAGCCCCTATATTACATAATATTCACATTTGGGGGTTCATTGCATCAAAGTTAATTTCATCAGACAATGGTCCACCTGACAAAGTATCAAAGGCAGGCAAAGCACTAGTAAGCCTCCAAGTACAGCCTTTGATACTGGGGGTGTGTTACGTGTGGCCGTGGGTGTGGTCGCGCGTAGACCTACTAACACCTAGCAGGGTCGAGGGGATCTGTTGTTCGTTTCGACGTCGACGTGGGACCAGCCGTAGGGATGCTGGGTCGAAGATACCGTCAAGGATGTTGATGGGTCAAGGGGGTAACCGTCGTCTAGCTTGACAAATGGGTCGAAGGTTCAAGGGTAAAGACACACAAGGGTAGGCAGGCCGTAGTGTGAAGCGTTCACTTAATGGTAGAACAGAGACTCAAGGAGTAAGAGCAATGGATTGCTTGTGCTAACTAGGTGATAAACTGTAGGTAGAACTAAGCTAAGGAGGAGAGATGAGGGGCCCTGTTGAAGGGTTTATATAGCGAAGTAAAGGCGTGACAGTTACGTGTCACAGTAGTCAAGGGCCGGTGTGGGAAACGGTGTTAGAAGATAGAAGGCCAATGGCAAAACCATGCATGAGAAGGAGATATTAAGGGCCGGCGCATGCGGCGTGAGAAGAGCAGAAGATGAAGAGTACCTGCGCAGTGGAGGAATAAGCACGCTTACGAAATGTATGGAATGTCGTAGAATGACATGGAAGGAATGAGGTTAAGCGTGAGAAATGGAAAGTATTAGTCCGAAAGAGAAAGTAAAGAAAAAGTGTTCGTCCTGCAAGCGAATCGTAACAGGGTGGATGAAGGCATATACATTCTGGTGGTGGGAACATTGCCTTACCTACACATTTTACTCAAAGTTCAAAACTGATTGATTGATAACATCCAGTTTCTGCATTGCTGCCAATGGAGCATTTTCAACAACATACCCAATATTGCATGATTAGGACAATCCATGCATTCTTTCAAAAGTAATGGCTAACAAATGGTCTCAATGCCAAATAGGCTGAATATGCAGAAACACAAGTCACATTGATGCTGTGGTCCAGCAATGAATTAATGATAATGAGTCTTGGGTTGCTCAAGTAATTATTGCTGGGAAGCTGTCATGACCGAGATTTTCATCAAGTCCAACTCTGGTCCTCTTCATATACCTCTGGACCTTGCAGACACAAACTCTGCTACTCTTTTCTTTATTAGGGCACCTCATCTCCTTGGATCTTCATGTGACCTTTCTAGTACCTTCCATGACTACATCCCACTTACACTCACACCTATTTCACCTTTGTCATTATGCTTTACTTATGCTCCTTGTGCCTCATGCACAGCTCTGGCTTTTCCTATGACTGGACATAACCAGGTCTCTGGTCACTCCTTACTCCATCTTACTCATTCCTTAGTAAACTCTCTGTTCCACCTCATTGCCTCCTTCCTATGTTTTATGGTAGTGCTCCATTAGTATATAAATCTACACATGTACTCTGTAGCACTTCAGTATGAATATCAAATAAGTCCTGCCTCCTGAACTTCCTCTTCCTATTCTCTTTCCTTTACCTTAGAGACTTCAGTCTGTATAAGGATATGACACATAAGTTCTACATCAAAGTCCTGACCACCTCTCCCTTCCCTCCTCATTCACACTCACACCTCTGCACCTCTGTACCCTACTTCTCTCTGTGTAACCTTGGGCCAGTCTGGAGTTCACAGACTTGACAGTATATTCATACTCTCACTTGTACAGACTGTTATTCCACCATCATGAACACTTGTCATATTACCCACACACAGCAATAGCAACACACTAGTTTCCTTCAAACTGCATTTGGAAGTCATCCGGTTGCAGCAAGGAGAAGGGACCAGCAATCCTCTGCCTCCACCTTTGGATGACCCTGGAGATGATGGGCCTCTTGGATATGAGCCCCTCACAAGGCTTGCAGATGCTATAATGGACATGACATGGGAAGTCCTCTGTCAGAAATCCGACTCTGACTCTGCCAAACCCAAAGTCTGAGAGCTAGACACCTTCAATGGCATTGAGCTGAAGAAGCTCTACACTTTCAAGCATATCCCAAAGTGTTCTGCAAGGACTATGCCAAGATCACATTTGCTCAGTTCTATGTACCTAAAGGGTGTGGTGTTAGAATATTTCAAGCCAGATCTCCTCAGAGGTGAACTGCTGGAGTCTTGCCCACTCTGGATGGATGATTGGGCCTCTTTTGTTACGATTCGCTCGCAGGATGAACGCTTTCTCCTTTCTTACGATATCGGACTAATACTTTTCATTTCTCACGCTTAACCTCGTTCCTTCCATGTCGTTTCATGATATTCCATACATCTCGTAAGCGTGCTTATCCTCCACCGCGCAGGTACTCCTTTTCTTCCGATCTTCTCACACTGCATGCACCAGCTCTTAACGCCTCTTTCTCATGCGTGATGTTATGCATGGCTGTGGGTGTGGTCACGTGTAGATCTACTAACACCTAGTAGGGTCGAAGGTTTGGTCGTTCATATTGATGACGACACTGGGACCAGCCGTGGGGTTGCTGGGTTTAGGATACCATCAAGAATGACGGGTCTGAGATAACCGCTGTCTAGCTTGACTAGTGGGTCGAGGGTTTAAAGGCAAAGACACATGAAGGTGGGTGAGCTGTAGTATGAAGTGCTCACTTAATGGTAGAGTGAAGACATGAGGAATAGGGATGATAGATTGCTAGTACTAACTAGGTGACAAGCCATAGGTAGAACTAAGCTAAGGAGAAAGACGAGAGACCCTATTGAAGGGTTTATATAGAGAAATAAGAGTGTGACAGTTATGTGTCACAATGGTTAAGGGCCAGCATGGGAAATAGCATTAGAATGGAGAAGCCAATGGCAAAACCACACATGAGAAAGAGACGTTAAGGGCTGGTGCATATGGCGTGAGAAGATCAGAAGAAAAGGAGTACCTGCACAGTAGAGGATAAGCATGCTTACGAGATGTATGGAATGTCATAGAACAACATGGAAGGAATGAGGTTAAGCCTGAGAAATGAAAAGTATTAGTTTGAAAGAGAAAGCAAGGAAAAAGCGTTCATTCTGCGAGCGAATCGTAACACATGGTTTTGCTATTGGCCTTCTATTTCCAATGCTGCTTCCCACACCAGCCCTTAACCATTGTGACATGTAACTGTCACATTCTTACTTCACTATATAAACCCTTCAACAGGGCTTCTCATCTTTTCTCCTTAGCTTAGTTCTACCTACGGCTTGTCGCCTAGTTAGTACTAGCAATCTATTGCCCTTACTCCTTGAGTCTTTGCTCTACCATTAAGTGAGCGCTTCACACTACGGCTTGCCTGCCTTCGTGTGTCTTCACCTGAACCTTCGACCCGCTCGTCAAGCTAGGCAGCGGTTACCTCTCAGACTTGTTAACATCCTTGGCAATATCTTTGACCCAGTATCCCCACGGCTGGCCTCACATCATTGTCTATACGAACGACCGATCCCTTGACCCTACTAGGTGTTAGTAGGTCTATGTGCGACCATACCCATGGTCATGTGTAACAAAAGAACTAAGCTATCCCTTTGTTCGGGTACTATCACGTACATCGCCCACCATAGCTTTCCACCGAAACACTTGAACCACTGATCCGCATTGGAACCCCTGAGAACCCCCACATACTTCGCACTCTGACTCCTCTGACACCCCTGACGATCCTAACCTAGCATATTAGGACGAAGACCCTGACGAGCCTCTATTAGACTCTGACAAAGAAATCGCTACTTGCAACCTTGCCCATAGTTTTTCTGCTTCTGTGCAGATACCTCGCCCCCAGACACCCCCATCCCTGATGCTTAGACGCCAAACCAGCCATATCTTTCCTCCAATTCCTCATCCTTCGTCACCCACAATGACTACCAAACCACTCGAACTTCGCATCGGCACCCCAGGAAAGTATGATGGCGATTACAAGACGGCCAAGCAATGGTTTGATTCTATCGCCTTCTACCTCAACGTCAATGCTGAGGTATATACCACCGACCCAAAGTGCATTGCCTTCATGCTCTCATATATGACCAAAGGCCCTGCACTTACGTGGGCCAACACTTTTCGATCTTCAAAAATTGCAGCTGATGGCTTGATTTTGATGGGCTCATGGTCCGACTTTCATGATGCCTTTATCTTGGCGTTCAAACACTATGATACTACTGGCAATGTGATTGCCTGGCTCACCACCACTCGCATGACCGCCACCAAGAAAGGCGGATACTCCTCCTCACTCACTAAGTACAACGCTCAGTTCCAAAATCACAGTGCCATCGCCAGCATAACTGACAACAATGTCCTTATCGGCTATTACTCAGCTGCCATCCCTGATGCTCTCATGCGCCATATCCTAGCTATGGAGATGGTCCCCACCACCATAGAAGCCTGGTTGAAGAAGGCTGTGACCTTCCAAACCCATATAGAATGGGCTCAAGAAATCGCCGCCTGCCATAAGACCCCCACTTGCCATACATACCATCAGTACACTGCCCCTGCTCCCACCAGGGATCCGAATGCCATGGACGTTGATGCCATCCGCCTCCAACGACTCACCCCTGCTGAACGAGAACAATGCTGTAAGGAAAGAAGATGCTTCCTGTTACGCGTGGCCATGGGTAGGGTCACGTGTAGACCTACTAACGCCTAGTAGGGTCAAAGGTTTCAGTCATCCATGTTGACGACAACGTAGGGCCAGCTGTAGGGATGCTGGGTCAAGAGTACTGTCTAAGGTGTGGACGGGTCAAAGGATAAACCGCTGTCTAGCTTGACAAGTGGGTCAAAGGTTCAAGGGTAAGACACGCAAAGACAGGTGAGCCATAGCGTGAAGCATTCACTTAATAGTAGAACGAAGACTAAGGAGCAAAGGCGAGTGTGGATTGCTAGTACTAACTAGGCAACAAACCATAGGTAGAACTAAGCTGAGGAGAAGCGGAGATGACCCTGTTGGAGGGTTTATATAGTAGAGTAGAAGTGTGACAGTTACGTGTCACAGTAGTTAAGGGCCAGCATGGGAAGTGGTGTTAGAAATAGAAAGCCAATGGCAAAACCACGCGTAAGAAGGAAACGTTAAGGGCCGGTGCATACGGCATAAGAAGAGCAGAAGATATGGAGTACCTCCACGATGAGGGAATAAGCACACTTACGAGATGTATGGAATGTTGTGGAACGACATGGAAGGAATGAGTTTAAACGTGAGAAACGGAAAGTATTTAGTCCAGTATTGATAAAAGAGAAAAAGCATTCATCCTACGAGTGAATCGTAACATTATCCCCTTAGTAACCCGAAGCTACGGCGAGGATTCCTTACAAGTCCCTAAAAGCAGGTCCTGGGGAGCCAGTGATATTGGCATAGCCGACATCGTCGAGTTCGTCTCCATCCTCATAGGGAGAGGGGGCGTGAGGAGAGGATGGCGCGGGGTGATAAGACTGTTGAGAGGAGGAGGAAGACTGATGAGAGGTTCGGCGAGGGGTGGCTCGACGGACGATTTGTCTGTTGCGGAACGTGGCTTGGGGGTGGCGAGGTGTGGACATGGGAGAGGATTGGGCGCAGGGAGAGGTGAGGCGAGAAGCGAGAGAGCGAGAGGATCCTGGGCAACGGGCAAGAGAGTGACTGGGTGCTTGTCGTCGGCAGCCTGCACAGACGTATTGTTGACAGGATAACTGGGTATGCCCAAGACAATGGCACTGGAAGCACCGTTGATTGAAACGAGGATGGCCAGGGTATACACGATCTCTGCCATTTCGGCCTGTCCACCAGTCGTTCAGCGTTTGCCTGTGAATAGGCGATCCATCCCTCAAGACTTCGTTGCCAAGTCCTCGACCTGCGGCGGCGAGATCTCGGAAGTGGTTGTCGACATCAAGGAGGAAGGAGTCATAGCCCATTTGGAAGGTGTGTGAGTATGACTGATAACGCGCGTGATAGATGAAATCCTGCATAGTCCTGCCAAGCGTGGTGTGAGGAAAGACTGGGCCTGAGCCGGAGACAAAGGCGGCAATGTGGTTTATCTGCATCGCAGATTCGAACCAAGTAAAGATGGGCGAACCATCAGAAGTGTAAACACTAATGGGGACCCGAAGGCGGTCATCAGACATGAGAGAATGAAAGCGAACATAGTGCTCATCGGTAAACCGTTCCTCCCAGATCCTGCTGGAGTGGCGATGGCCAGAGACATCTAATGGAACTTGGGAATCCCATCCTGAATGGGTGACGAGGGAGTCCGAGCTAGGTACGCGGACAAGCTGAGGGTGATGGACACCTAGGAATGAGGAAGGTCCGGGAGAAGGTTCCCGATGGGGCGGAGGAGTAAACGATGGTGAGGATTAGATCCTGCCAGAGACAGGGGAGACGTGTTACGATTCGCTGCAGGGTCTACTCTTTTTCTTTACTTCGTATTATGGACTGACATTCATTTCCTTTCTCACGCTTAACTTGCCATATTCCTTGTCGTTCTACGACCTTCCATACTCCTCATA
>JBBPTX010000185.1:0-51654 GCA_038094595.1 Pulveroboletus aff. annulatus
GCGCATAAGCTATCCTCTTGGGGGCGGTGTCATAGAGCTTCATGTTAGCATGGAGGTAGAATGTGACATTGTTGAGCCACTGCCTGACCAGTTGGCGGCGATGGCCGAAGAAGGGTTCGGGGGGGTTCAGGAGGAGTTCCTCCAGTGCTTCTTCGGGGGATGGGGGACGAGGGAATGGGGGAAGGACTTCTCCCAACGTGATAGTCGGGAGTGGGGGACGCGTGGGCAAAGGCGGGGCGTCGGGGTGTCGAGGAGTCGGGGACGGAGAATCCCGGGGAGGTGGGAGGCGCAACTGCGCTGAAAAGTCGTGGGCGAGGTCGCAGGTAGCTTCCTCTTCTTCGAGGTCGAGCGGCTGCTCGTCTTGGTCTTCTTCCCAGTATCCTGGAGTTGGATCAGCATTGGTGGGGTCTGAGTCCAAGGTGGACCTGTGGGAGGGGGTGCAGATGGTCCATCATGAGGGGATGGAGAGTTGGCCAGGACAGGTCATTTCAGCGGCACGCTGGAGAGCGTGGCGGGTTTGTTCGGCACTAGTCATGCCAGTGGGGGAGAAGTGGGAGGGGTTCATGGCTGGTGGAGCCAGTGGGCGCGGTATCCAAGCAACAAGGTACTACCCTCGTAAAGAGGTGTTCTCAAGTTTCAGGATCGAGGGCGGGGAGTGGTTCGCAATATCCGAGCGGCAGGTTACTACCCCTTAAGAGGGCGTTCACAAGCCTCAGGATCGAGTGCGGCGGGGTGAGGGGAGATCAAGAGGACGAGAAGTCTTCTGGGGTCAAGGGTTCCAGCGCTAGACAGCACTAGAGAGTCAAAGGTGGTCAGTGGGTGATGGCGGTACTAAAGAGTACGTCGCCTTGAAGCAGCTTGATTCTTTTGTTATGTGTGGCCCAGGTAGAGTCGCACATAGACCTGCTAACGACCTAGTCGAGGGCAGTTGGGGATCAACTGTCAAGGAGAGACAGCGGTGGCAGCACGAGGCAGTGCCCAAGGGAGTCGAGGGGACGTCGAGAGAGTGTCTCGGACGTGCAGTGTTCACTCAAGAGTTGAATGAGGACTCATAGAGGTGGGGGATCAAGGGAGGCTTGTATTCTCTAGGTAAGGCTAGGCTGATACACAGGTAGAATCAAGCTGAGGGAAAGGCATAAGGCCAGATCGACTGGTATATATAGTGAAGGGTGACATGTGACAGTAACGTCACAGGGTCAAGGGTATGGGTTAAGGGCTGGCGTGGGAAGTGGCGGTAGAATGTGAAAGAATGAGGGAGAAGGTGATAGAACCCACATGTGAGAGTGAAACACGAATGTGCCAGTGCATGCGGCAAGAGAAGGTGAAACACATGTGCGATAAGGCAACACGAGGGAGATAAGTGCACAAGAACATGTAAGTAGGATAACGTACGTGTGAGTGGCCTCGGAGAGCCGAGGGACAAGGGTAAAGGGTTGGTGTGGGCAACCGGAGAAGAGTGGACATGTGAGCATACGCACAAGAGAAAGGAGGAAAAGGGGTGAAGAACGTGACTGGCACGATGAATCATAACAAAGTTCATAGTCTAGCTATTTCTTTTGTCTCTTTTCACCTATCCACACCATGCCAAGATTCTCAGTATATCAAAAAGCCCTATCCTATCTTACAAAGGCTTTAAACATCATCAATAGAGCTTAAGTAATGGAGGTTTACTTGCTGTGTTTGGAGTGTGGGACTTTTTCTCCTTCTACTTTGTACCACATCTATGTTTAGTCGGAGCTCTAAATTAAGCCACATTTGGCAGGCTAAGATTCAGTCGCCACCACAAACTTCATTCTTCACTTCGCTTCCCAAAGTGAGCTCGGCTAAGTTAAGTTGAGTAGAAGAGTCCTTATTTAAGACCCACTTATAGAACTCCAAAAAAATCGAGACACCCTTCGGAAGTAGCCTACGTAGTCTGCTCACCACGATTCTGCTTTCACGAGACTTTGGTCATTTTTCACCACCAAGAAGTCACCGTAGTCGAGTCATCTTGGTATCCAGGAGTGTGACATGTAAGACCCGATAGACTAGGGCACGGTACAACAGATGCATGGCGTCTGCATTGATGATAGTTTCGTACAAGATGTGTGTTAAGCAATGTAACTGACATCCTTCCACCCGCCCTGAAGACACAACGTTTGTGCATTTACATTACAATGGAGAAACCAACTGGTCCTAGTGAGAGACCGTCGGCGCCGACGTCGATGAAGCGAGGCCATGGGTGCACTGGCAAATGTACAGACAGCCAGATCGAGACGGCGGGAGACGTATGGACAGAGTCGGGATGAGGACACTTGAATAACATTGGGAAAGCGACGAATCGATTATGTTGGCTGCCCCTGGGCCACATTATTTGGACTGGTATCACAGGTACTACTCGCCGTGATGATGGATACTAGGCATGACACTGAAACCTTTTTTCGAGACGGATCAGAGATGGACAATGATCCGGTCGAGGCGAGACAGCTTGAAAGTGTCACTGCCACTGTCGATGCGAGCACGTGCGGTGCTAGAACTCGAGAAGAGGCCTCTTCTTTACCGTCGTGTCTTTTTCCCAAGCCACGTCGCACGAGGTGAGCCTGTTCCTTTTGCCGTGTGCCTTGACTTGTTCTCGACCCTTTTTTCATGCCTGGACCGGCGTTCCTGTCGCCAGCGAATATCGACATGTCCGCTCATGCATTCTTGCCACAGCTCACAAACCCCCCATTTCAACACGCGTGCTCGCCATTCAGCCATGGACGCGCACGAGCTCGCGCGGTGGACGCGGTTTGCGACCAAGGGTGGTATTGGCAAGTGTACCGCCATCGTGGACTGCATCGCCCAGGAGATGGGTGAAGACTTGATGTTTCTCAAGGCAAGTCTGCTTGGCGTGTGCATTGTTGCGCGCAACGGACGGTATTGCTGATGCATGATGCCTTGGCATTCGTCTCAAACAGGACGACGAGATCACCGTTTTGATGCAGTTGCCCGAGGCGGAGGTTTACCTCGTAAGTCATCTCGTTTAGCCTCTGCGTCCATCAGCATCATTGCTACGTTTGTGTTACTCTTTCGTCAGCACTGATGTCGTCAATATAGGGCCATTGTGAAGGTGTCGTCGGCCGGTTCTCCGGTAAAGATGTCCGCTTTCACGGAAAGCTCAAGAAACCCGTGATGGCAAAGAGGTCCAGTGTCTCTGTCGGTCCATCCGACAACAGGACAGCCATCTCCATGCTCGAGGGAGGCCGTTCAAGAACGAACTCTGCGGCAGAGAGGTCACGTCATACACCTGAATCACCGTCTCATTCCAGGCCTGGTTCTAGAGCAAAGCAGACCCCCTCTCCCGCTTATTCCACCACGAAAACTAGCCATGCCAAAACCCCACAAATGGCTACATCAGCCTCAGGTGCTTCCATTTTTTCGGTAGGGTCCGCCTCAGTTTATTCGGAAGCTTCAACAGCCACGTCTGTGTACTCGGCTGCAGACGCAACTTTTGATTGGCCACATTCCACAAACGGGTCAACGCACTCCCTCATGTCAGACCAGACCGAAAGAGACGCTTCCGACGACCCTGACTCGTACGGCAATCCCAGCCAAGCGAACGCCAACCTGTCGGATGCACGTAAACTGGGCTCCACGTCGCCCGACGTGATCCTCTCTCCTTCAACCTCATCTTCGACTTCTGTTTCTGTATCTACCGCAATCATGGGCACATCCTTTGCATCGACTTCCACATTCGGCTCGGACAATGGTTTCTTTGGATCTGTCGGGTCAATCTCAGAGCTCGAGGCTAAGAAATTCAACATGAACAAGTTTCGTACAGAAACACCAACTGGCTTTGTCCTCGTTCCACCACCTCTGGATATCGGTGGTGATAAAAATGCCCCGTCTTCGCCGGTAGTTGCCCCACTACGAGTGAGCAAGCCACCCAGGCCCGCACCGTTACCCGGTCTCCCGCCATCTTCACCACTTCCTGTGGCTTCTGTTGCTTCTGGGGAGCACCCACGATCGACACCGATTTCTCCTGGTCTGCCTAGTCCACTGTCCTCTGGATTGCCGAGTCCTCTCGTGCCAAAGCCGCCAGTATCGTTGTCTCCTGGTTTGCCAGGTTCGCTGACGCCTGGATCGCGTTCCCCTGGTCTTCCAGGTCCGTCTTTTTTCATGTCGTAATCTGGTCTCATTTTCATTTACCTTTGTTCAGGTTCTTTGTCGCCTGGTTTCCGTTCACCGACGATCCCCAATAGTTCTAATGCTCAGTCCCAGTACACATTTTCCTCGGGATCAGGCTCTAACAACCCGAATTCGTCATTGCCGAGTCCTTTTGGTTCACTTCCGCCCTCTTTCCTCACAAGTCCGAAATCGAAATCCAATGAGCACAGCGCACCGACTCCCCCGCGCACTCCACCCACGTCGGCATCCCCTTATGGTATAGGCTCACCTTATAGTGGACCTCTTTCTCCGCCGCCGAGTTCACCGCTTCCGCCTCTACCACCGGCGTCGTTGCCTTCGCCCGTAAAGACCCCGCCTTCACCCGGTGCGCCTCCTGTAGCGAGGAGTGCTGCAACGAATGGGGGAACGTCGCTATCGACAACACTCCCGTCGTCCTTACCCTCGCCGACTGCAGGAACGTTGTATGCAGACGAGCGACATGGGCAATATGATGGGGACGGGGTTGGGGATGAGCATGGAGGACCATGGGACGAGATGGAGGAGGGTAACACGACGCAGTTGTCGACACTGGATGCGTTCCGTCGACGGTTTGACGAGTCGGCGGATATTGATGGCATTGGGTATCGGAGTCATTCAGAGGATGAGGGGGACAGTGAGAGGGAGGACTGGAAGGGCAGGACGACGAACAAGGATGGGAACGGGGAGGAGGCGGACGGGGAGGCGGACGGGGAGGCGGACGGGGAGGAAGTGCACTCGGATGGGGAGGTTGGGATTGGGTTGTCGTTGATGAGTGCGTTGGAGGGAGAGGACGATGAAGAGGAAGACAACGAAGAACATACGAGACAGGCAAAAGAGGTGAGAAGTGAGAAGGACAGCGAGCTGAGCGCCGGCGATGCGCGATTAGGTACCAATGGGAATGCTCCTGGTGAGAGCCGCTGCACGACGCCGTTAGCGTGGACGCGATATACGCCGTCATCCCCCGTCAGCGCCCAGGCCCCGCCGAATGGACATCACCGAAGAGAAGAGGAAGACGGAGACGGAGATGAGGAAGAAGGCGAAGAAGACGATGGTGCCTACTGGGACGACATTTACGACGATTATCGGTATTCGCGTTACTCACTTGCGTCCAAACGGTTTTCCGCTGCCTCGAAGCGTATCTCAGTCATGTCCAAAGCCTCGGGCGCTTCCAAGACATCGTCAAAACTACGCGCCAATGCGCCCCCCATGCCTGTTCCCCATGATCGACCGGGCTCGGATGCGTCTCGACCGAGCATTGGCAGCGATGGGACGAGTAGTCATCGTAGACCCAGTCTGGAGAGCGCGCCGAGTCCCACATCTGCCTCGACAGCACATTCTCGACCTTCCTTGAAACGGTCAGCCTCGGAAGAATCGACTCACAAGACACGCAAGTTGCCTCTGACTGCTCAGTTTCCGGCTGTCCCTGCGCATGTCCCTGTGCGGACTGAATCACGGCTAAGGATCGTCCATGACGGCTATATGCATGGTGACGACCACGAAGAAAGAGAGCTACGAGCCGACCATGGATCCACAGAAGAACATGGAGAGGTTGAGTTAAATGTCGAAGTGGTCGAGGTCACGCAGGAAGACGATGCACGAAGTCAGGAATTCGTCCTAGGAAACCATTTTGCGTCTTTGAATGCCAACACAACGCTGTCCCCATTACTGCATACGACCTTTGGATCCCCACATTCGTCGAGGTTCACGGACTTTGAAGACGGATCATCGGATCAGGATCATGGACGACAGAGTAACAAGGCGGGGATGGTGTCTGCCGAGGCACCGCCCAAGTCGCCGATCGAGGGTGGAGGCATAGCGTCTGCACTGAGGGCGACGATGGAAGCTGAACGTACCTCGTCGTCTACAGCGTCAACACGCAGTGCACCGGTAGCCGCTGATGCTTCACCCAGCGCAGAACCGGTGGTGCACACGATCGTTGTGGATGACGAAGAGGGGCCCATACCTGATGTTAACATTACCGTCGACGGTCCTGTTTTGGAAACCGAGGTAGTATCTCCCTTGCCTACGCCGACCTCGAACACGCCACAGGTGACTGTCACGGATCCTATACAAGCCATACCATCAGCCGATCAACCGGAAGACGCAGAGAAGAGCTCTTTTTTAAGACCGCGGGCCCAGCCAAATCCGTCACCTCATCCCTTTGCACGGACCTCCATATTCCTTCCGCACCCAAACGCACCCAAGGCAGTCCACCAGTCCCAAGGGCCCATGTACGGACGGACGACCCCCCAAACGTACTCTTACCCGGTGCCTTCAGGGGTCAGCACAGGAAACATGACAACCCAACAACCCACGCCTCCTGGTACAACTTTTTTTTCGACACACATCCTGCACCAACTTCGCAACCTGTCGATCGCGGTGTCTCAAGGTCCGGCCAGGAGGCCCCCTTTGACGCTGTTCGCGCGATGCCAGCCCGATTTGAACGCGAGCACAGGACCTGTTCCAATCCTGTTTTCGCTGGACCCGTTCCCCCCGCTGTCTACGCCACCTGCGGGACCACCGACCAAGTTGGGGCAAGGGGCCAAAGGGACGGCAGCGTATCTGGAGAACATGACGCCTATGAGAGCGGCGACTGTTTCTGCGCCTGCACGTAGGGGTATGGGCGATAGCATGCCGTTGTATGAGGTGGGCGACATGGCGTTGCGACTGCCGAAGAGGTCGGTGACGGCTTCGGCTGGTGTGGCGGGTCCACAAGGGTTCCATGCCGATGTGGGTCCGTCGACGCCGCCATCTGCGCCGATTCCGAGGGAGGGATTTGTACCTCAGGTTGGCGCTGCGCGTCCGCGGTCGAGGTCGTTTTCGGCGTTTGGTGCCCATGTACCTGCACCTGTGCCGCAACAAGAAAAAAGGTGTGTCTCCCCCTTGTGCATTGTTTGCGCGTAAATGACGTCGTACAAGTCGGGAGGAACCTGTCATGAAGATGCCGATCTCTGTGCCACCACGCAAAGGGTCTCTCCCACCGTCGTTGATGCCGCGACACGCCTTGCCGCCGCTCATTCTGCAAAACAATAACAGGGACTGCGAGTCAGAGAGCAGCCCCGTTTCTCCTATCGTACAGTCGCCCACTCTCAGCACGCACCTCAAGTTACCTCCGAGTCCGCTCACGCGAGAGCCCACGACGACGCATTCGCCGCAGTTTGTCGACTTGTCCCAGTTCCCCCTTACGAATGGATCACTGGCCAGCCCGACCATGAGCTCTCCCTTCACAAGCAACTCGGAGAGGGACAAAGACGTGTCACCTCTGCCAGAGCTGTCTGCCATGACAAGCAGAACGTCGGTCTCGTCGCCGGATCTTCGAGGCGCGACATCACCACATTCGTTGATGCCTGGGCGTCAGAACTCGTTTGATGCGCCTCGGAATAGCTCAGTCGACGGACCGCCTGGGCATGGCACTGACTCGAGCGACTCGCATTCGCTGGCTTCACCTCCTCCGATCCCTGAAGCGACATCCCAAAGCGCACGGTCTTCACCACTCGCACAAGAAGTGTCCCTCAAGACCAAACTCAGTCTACCGGCACTTCGTATGAAAGCGAGTATACGTTCCAAGTTGGATGATGCTGTCAGCGTATCGTCGTTTCCGGCGAGCGCGGAAAACGAGACGGTACAGGTGCAAGACATGGATTTTGAGCTTGTCAAGCCGTCGTTGCCGCAAGTCCCCGGTCGGGCGAGTCAGGATTCGACGATGACCGGCCGCGACGTGGACATTACCAGGCCCGAGGCCTCTCCGGTCATGGCCGACGCGGGGTCGTCGTTCTCGCATGCGCCAAGGTCGCCATTAGTCCCGAGCATCTCTGTGGAATCTGCAGAATCGATGGATGCGCATCGACAACGCGAGTTGAAGTGGATGACGTTGTTACCGACCGTTGCCCCATCGCAAGCCCGGAAGAACAAAAAAGTGAGAAAGTTGCTGCAAGAGGGTGTGCCGTCCTCGGTGCGATATCTCGTCTGGTGCCATCTCACGGACAGCAAGGCCCGGGCGCTGCCTGGGGTGTATTCCAAGTTGGGCAAGCGACCACGGGTGCGTGCGTTTGCAGAGATTGAAAGGGATGTGGTAGAGGGGTTTCCGGATCAGCCTCAACTTCATACGGCGCAAGGACCCCTCGTGTCCCTCCTGCAAGCATATCTAAGCATGGTGCCAGATATTCGTTACAGCAGCGGTAACGCGTTTCTCGGCCTGTCCTTGTTTGCCGACTATCATGGCTCATGGATTGTGTAGGGTTGACGTCCATCGCGGGTCACCTGTTGTTGCTCGCGCCCGAGGAAGATGCGTTTTGGATCTTTGCGTCGATGATGGATGCGCACCTGCGTACTTACTTTGCGACGAATACCGTGCAGATCGAGATTGATGCGTCTTTGTTTAGCAAAGCGCTCGAAGCCATCGATCCGGTGCTCACGAAAAAACTATATGTGCAGCTCTCGATAGCTCCTGCGAGCATTACGCGACCCTGGTGAGTACCTAGTTACCCAAGAGTCGCCGTCTTTCATGCAAATCATGGATCAGGTTTTCTACACTGTTTGTGGGAAGTTTGTCTGTGGAACTCTTGCATCGAGTGTGGGATGTATTTCTGTACGATGGTGCGTGAACTCGTTTTCTGTCATATTGTGTCTTTTTGAGTTAGTTGGATTAGGGATACCCTACTTGTACCGTATTGGACTGGTCGTGGTCAACTGCGTGCGCCATCTGTTGCTACAAGCGACGACGGAAGAGGCTGTCTTGGTCCACCTCGCTCGTCCACCACCTGCATGTCTACCCTCGGCGACAGAGTTGCTTGTGCTCGCTGCCAACGTGAAGCTCAAGGATGACGATGTGCGGAAGCAGCGTGTCAAAATGGAACAGCAACTCAAGAGGACGACGCAGGCGCGACCTCCTAATGGAATGACGAACGTGCAGACGGCCACAATATCACTTCCAAAGACGTGACTCTTGTGTACGTCTTTGTGTTGTGTTGTCTGTGTTTGTATTTTGTGTAGGATGTGCTGTCGCGTTTGCTTCTTTTCTTGACTCGCCCTGCTCTCCCTTGGTGCACTTTTTCTTTGGTTTCTTGTTTTTTTTGCTGGAGACACTTCTTGGCTCGTTCCTCTTCGTGATTCTCGTCATCGTCCTTTTTTCCCCTTCACCATTTTTGCGTTCAAGTATACATACCACCACGGCTTCTAGAGTACCCCTCTGTCTTCTTTATTCATCCATCCTACCATGCATGATACCATTTTACCTTAGGCCGAACGCCCGCGTGCATATATACGATAGTTACATACACCGCTTTGGAGCTCAACCACCCCTCCCCACCACCGCCTTCCTTGCCTCGCCAAGGAAAAAAAAGGTTGCAGCTCGGCTAGTTACCTCGCTCTCTGTAATCTATATCGTCCGTTTTCTTGTTTGACAGTACTTGATTGAGTATTAGAGTTTTATGCGCTCAAATCGTCTGATGTCATGGATGTCGTGGCGCTGTGTGGCGCATCTATATGGGGATACGACATCTTACTTCATCTCGCCAGCATGCTTGAGCGCGTACAAACTGCTCAACTTGGTCGTGTACATGGCGAACCGCCGTTCGTCTTGTGCGTCGTCCCAATGGGCGAGGACGCCCCCGAGTGCCGGTGCCACACGTACGACCTCGGCACGAGCTTCCTTGGCATATGGCAGCTCGTAGCGCCCGAGAAAGTGAAAAGAGACGAGGTCGGATGGGTTATCTGTTTCCGAGCGTAGCTGGTGGAGGGTATCTAGTCTGTGGCGCTCGTCTTCGAGTCGCTGTGCAGGCGTGAGTGGGATAGAAATGGGGATGGAGGGTTGGCCTGCCACTGGCGGAGGCGGCGACCACACTAGTGCGAGCCATGTGCTCGTGAGATCTGCCATCGTAAAGGGTATGAAGGATATGAGGGCGCCGGTGAACGCGAGGGAGGTGTTGTGGGCGTATAATACATGGCGGTAGAGTGAAGGGACGCGCGCAGGCTGGACAGCGGACTGATTAGTGAGAGCGACGAGCGAACGGGGGATGTAGGTGCTCTCGCAGTCAGTCGGGGAGACGGGTTGCAGGACGCGGAGGTAAGGTACGTCTGGGTAGTACCCAGTTCCGAATAGGACATAGTCGACGTCCTCGATGGTCCGGTCTTTGAGATGGACGTTGATTTTGTCGTTTGGCCCTCGGCTGTATCGCAGCACGGGGCCGACGTCCTCGATGCGGTCGTCAGGGAGAGAGGGAAATATGGATACACGGCGGGTTGAACGATAGACGGGGAGTTGAGCAACTGGCGCAAGCTGGGCCGCCATTTCGTTGGCCGAGTTGGCATTACCTATGACGACGACGCGCTGTCAGGAATCAACACCATGGCGTCGTAGAAGAGGGCGAGGGTCATACTTTGCCCTCGTAGCCATTTGGACCTCTCCATGTGCTTGCGTGTCGGATTCTACTCGTCTGCTTGACATCGTAGAGGCCGTCGACGCTTGGATAGTATGCATTGTCGAACCATACGGTGGTGATGACCACCCCGTCCCAACGTTCCTCCTTCCTAACCCCAATCCCACTCTTGCTCCGATCGACCATCACAACCCTCCAACCTCCACCATCTTCTTCCTCGATTTCCGCAACATCAATGACTTCGTGACAGAGCCTAATTTTTTCGCGTGCAAACAGGGGACGCGCAAACGCGGCGAGGTAGTCATATGTCTCGGGCAGCGTAGGGAATGGCTGGTCTGGTCGCGGTGGAGCGGGAAACAGACGGCCAGAGAAGGACAGGAATTCGGGAACCACGTTTCCGATCAGATCGGGATAGGCTGGAGATGGCCAACAGTGTTCGTGTGATTGATCATCATTATTCGGAGGCTGATACCTTGTAAGAACCATAATCATCAGTTTGTAGTGAGACGCTTGGGATTGGGGCTCACCAGACCCCACCGATGTTGTTTCGCCGCTCAACCAGTTGCACATCGTCAAATTGACCGCGCTCAAGAAAATTTCGTAGGGTAACAAGGCCGCAGGGACCTCCCCCAATGATCAGGACGCGCCTTGGATGTGCCATCGTCGAGGTAAGTAAAAAGACGGAGATAGTAAGACACTGCCATCTTCACAATTGTAGTCAGTCGTCCAATTCGAGCTTTAAATTGTACCTGGCTCGAGTTCTGATTGGAAGTATTTGGGCGCGAGGCGTCAAGGAAACCCGGGCTACCAGCGCACAGGGCCGTCGGCGCGGCGATTGATGGTACACTGAGAATCGAGAATATTGTCCAAGTTGACGGCTCGGATAATCAGATGTGACGTTATAGAACTTGTGGTAATACACCGATTGTCGGTGAAGTTTTCCTCTTTCTTCGTCGACCATTAGGCTAGCACCTCTATCATGGAGTAAAATCAGTGAATGTAGGCAAGTTAGTGGGTGTCAGTGTACTAGTACACCGTGAGGAAATACAAGATAGTACGGTAGATCAATTTTAAATTTCAACCAAATATTCCGAGCCTTCTCAACGTATCCGCCGCCCATTTCTTCTTTCCCGCAGGTCCTTGACTCCACTCCTCATCCGCGTTCGCTAGGAAAAAAGTGCCAGGCATTTTCAGCTCAAATTCATCACCCCCTTCACTCTGGGAACGCGCCACGGTCGCTGCACGATCAGGAGTTGGAGACGGGTCCTTGGCAGGGACCGACCCTGCCCTTTTCACAGCCGCTCCTACCACCTGGCCCACCTCACTCTGCCCCCCAACCTCCTGGCTCGATGCCTGCACGTTCGACGGCGTCTCTCCCTCCGCCTCGTCCTTCAAGTAGGCCTCACTACCTCTAGTCAAGGAATCGTCAGCAGCAGAAGAGACCTCTGCCTTACCCTGTTCCTCTGTCTCTCCCTCCTCAGGCCCGGTGATCTTGACGTTGATGTTGCTCCCCGGGTCAGAGTCCCCGAGACTCAGCTTCGTAAACGACTCGGAAGCATCTGTCGGGCTTCCGTCATGAGAGGTCGCCTCACTTTCAGGGCCTTCCACCTCGGAATAGACGTGATCCCGCCCCCACCCACCGCTCGATGCGCTTGACGCGCGAGAGTGCTTGCCACCAGTGCCAAAGCGGTGCACGGCGCGGGCAGAAGCAATGACGGAGCGCCATCGCTTTTTGGCGTCAAAGTGTTCGCGCAAGCCAACAGCCACGTCATGCTCGGTCGATGCGTCGTGTTCAGTCAGCCACTGGAAATCACAAAAAAAATTGTAAGCGAAACCGTGCCTCGTACGTCGGGAAAAGACAAATGCTTCACATGATTATTATAGGCTTCCTGCGCGGTTGGTCGTTGCGCCGGATCCGGGTTGAGTAAGAGCTTGATAAAGATCTTGGCTGGGTGTTTGTCAGTAACGAACGGCTGTTCGGAACGGATCCGACGCTTTACCTTCATCGGATATTTTAGACCAGTAGCGTTCATGGAACTCAATCTTAGCTTGGGTGGTCTCCCGGATCATTTCCTTAGTGTCTTCCGCTCTGAATGGCGAATACCCGCATAGCAAAACGTATGTAATGACACTGCATAATCCCGAGTGTCAGGAGCAATGCTTAAGTGGCCGGTAAAGTGGCGCCGTAGCTTACCCCGTCGACCATACGTCAACAGCCTTGCTGTGGCCGGTCTTGTTTAAAACTTCGGGTGCAACGTAACCAAAACTACCGGCCAGGGAGTGCAACTGTTCTTCCGGGGAATGCAGATGTTTGGCACTAAAACGTATCCCCTTATGAGTGGTTTCCAGGCAGGACGGATCTAAAGTCGTACATTCCAAAATCAGCGATGACAATGTCGCTGTTCGGGTCCTTGGTCCGGTATAGAATGTTTTCGGGTCTAGGATTGCACATTATGGTATGAAACAAGTAACAATAAAATTTCTTACTTGAGGTCGCGGTGGACAATATCGTGGTCGTGAAGATACTTTACCCCTGATAAGATAGACCTTGTCATGTATAATGAGATGGTGATGCCACGACATACATCCCAACTAGGATAACACACCTAGCGACAGCGACAGCATCTTTCTCCGTAAATTTACCCCTCTGCAATATTCGTTCAAAAAGCTCGCCACCAGTGGCGAGTTCAAATGAGAGATAATATTTGCTCCTCGACTCGAACCAGTCGTAGAATTTCACCTAACCGGGTGGGCGACAGGGTAGGTGAAACGATCAGTGGGTACGAACAGGGTGGTAAAAGGACGGACAATGTTTGGGTGATCGAGACCCTTCAAGACTTCCATTTCGCCCCATACAGCTTCCTCGTTCCCCTTGACCTTCTTCTTGGAAATCACCTTAAGGGCGACCTCCTGAGTACATACAGCAGCACGCGGTGAAGAGAAGCCCGACGATCGGTGC
Source organism: Pulveroboletus aff. annulatus (assembly GCA_038094595.1). Taxonomy (NCBI): domain Eukaryota; kingdom Fungi; phylum Basidiomycota; class Agaricomycetes; order Boletales; family Boletaceae; genus Pulveroboletus; species Pulveroboletus aff. annulatus. The sequence continues at coordinate 13,501 of JBBPTX010000185.1, forward strand.
AGAGCCGCGCTGAAAAGGGGTATCGTCGAGTGACCATGAGGGGGTTCGATTGGACTGGGACTACTAGACGATGCAGGGGCACCTTGCCGCGCTAATTCGACCTGGTCTGCTGGAATATGCCACGTCGCTTTCTGTGGCACAAATGCACGTCAATGATCGAGCCCACGAGACTTGGAAACGAGGTGGAGCAGGAGCCCTTGGTCCTTGACGACGGTATGTGGGGACGGGCTTGGTGCCACTCACCATGACTTTTCCAAAGGTCCCTGTGCCGAGGACCTCATGTACTTCGTATAGTTGCTTTTTGACAAAGCTAGGTGGCTGGGGTAAGAGCGCGTCTTTCAGTGATAGATGTTTCATAGCTCGGATTTCAGCGTAGTGATTCGGTTGGATATGTAGACACGGATTCCCCAAAGAAATGAAGGGTGTCAATATACAAAAACCAGTTCACAGGATGAGACAGTGTCGGGCAGTCAAGTGGGGCGAATAGCAAGACTTGCTGTTGTCCAGTGACACAGCTTCAAGGTGACAAGCCTATTTTGCGCACCGCCTATCTAATCAGATAATGACACTGACTAAAATTACAAATTACATAAATGGCGGAAACACCACATAGTACTATGGTCGATACAACGAAACCAATGCTATCAGAAATTACCCAGCTCGCATCAAATAAGTTGCCCCAAACCGGCAATCATACCTGCCAACAACCCGAACTTCCAATTATTAGTTCTGCCCCTTAGTACCGCCGCAGACGTCGGCGTTGACGTCGGGGTGACGGTGATAGTAGAAGTAGAAGTAGTACCGGTGGTAGTGGCCGCAGAAGTGACGGCGGAAAGCGCGGACCCAGAAGAGGTAGCCGCGACCGGCCCAGTCTCAGTAGTGTGTGCTGCAATAGCTGCAACAGACGCCGCAGAAACGAAACTATTACCATCAGATCAGTACATTATCCGTCGCCCAATATGAACAATACGGCTTACGCAGCACTTGCAAGTGCAGCGTCCGAGTTCGTGTCCAGCATCACACCATTGACAATGTGAATGACGCCATTCGATACCAATACGTTCGGTTGCACGATCTGAACTTTGTTGGACCCTCCAACGGAAACAAACGAACCCGTGAAGTTAGTCACAAAATCATACCGCTGACCAGCTCCCGATACCCAAGCCGACCCATTACTGGGAATTTCGGTAGAGTAAACAGATGTTCCATTAATAACCTGTTTCGCGAGATTGAATGCGTCAGTTATATGGAAGACAAAGGGGAGCGACAAACGTGATTCTCGGCAACGTTCACTAGCGCCGTTACGTTCCTTGAGAGACCAGTAAGGGAACTTTGCGCAGCTTGTATAGCTGCATTGTTCGGCGCAAACAGCGTGACACCATGGGCAGAACTGAGTACATCGAGAAGTGAGGGACCATTAGGGAGAGACGTCGAGTTAAGAAGAGTCGCGAGAGAGGTGAGGTCATACGACCCATTATTCACGACCGTAGATATGTTAGGTGGGATGTTTAGCACAGAGTCGATGGCCAAAATCGCAGAGTCGTTGAAGAATGTCGCATTCGAGACCGTGAGATTTGACCTGAAATCGTGGAAATTAGAAGGAAGGAGAAGAAAAGCGGCAGAAATGACCCTTGATTCATAACAAAGAACGAGCCGTTATCCAACTTTGACCACACGAGAACCTGAGACTGGTTCCCTTCGAGCATAACAAGGTCTGGGGCATTAAGGAGAGTACGCCCGATAGTCACGTTTGGATATGTCTGTGTCTGATTGATGAAGTCGCTCGAGACGACATGATAGGCAATAAGATCTGCCAGAGAGGTCTCGTTGCCAGTGATGGCAGGGCTTACGCTTGACCCTGCAAGAACTATAAGAAGGATAGTGCATACCCTTGGAAAGTAACATACAAGCATTATCAGTGGGAACAAAAACAGCCTTGTTTCCTTGAAACAATTCATTGAGAATATATTGGCCAGAAGTGCCATTCAGGGATGCCGTAGCATTGGCGAATCGGTCAAAGCCGCCTGTGTTGAGAGCCTGAAGGATGCCAGTATAATTGGCACAGCCGTCGCCGTTTGTGAGTGCGACTGGAACATAGGCCAGGGCAGCGAACGCTGATGCACCGTACAACATTGTGAATGGCAATGGCAAAGGAAGACCCCTGGGCTGATTCAGCCTCTTTGAAGCAGGATGACGCAATGCGCAGTGGTCCGAAATCACCAAGGCTTGAAGTTGATCGTCTCGTCATTTAGGAGATCACTTATGTGATTCCGCATTTCCCATCAAACGGAACAATTTTAACGGTGGCTAAAAGGTGTACATCACCAGGGAGATCGGAATGACAGTCCGAATGTTTTTGGTTTGGAGAGGCCACTGGCAAGACTTGGAATAGGCAACTTTGGGCATAGTTTCATCACCTAATAGAGGTTAGAAAGAATTGCTCGCTACCTCATGGAGCAAGCTTGTGATCAACTGTACATATTGATATTGTTCCCTTCATTCCATGACTAGAAGTTGGAGAGGAGAATCGTCAAAGTGAATCATTGGGTCCGGCCGAACTTGGCCTCAAGGTCCGGCGGTACAATGACGTGACACAGCATCGGCATTTGCCGGAGCAATACCTTAGTGTCGTTTTCATTTTCACATAACAACTTTTGCATTTGCACTGCACACTCAAGCTCAAGCAAAAAATACCTCGATGGCACGCCGCGCACCACCTCCAAACCCAGCCATGTTTGGCGTTCCACCACCACCACCACCAAGGCGTGCCATCAACGATCCCAACGAGCCCGCATTCTCCCGGTTCGTCCGGGAAGAAGTATTTGCACCAGAAAAGCTTGTGGGAAACATCAGCATATTCACCGCAGTGGGTGTATTTGCAGCCGGTGTTTTTGCGGTCAGGACATGGGGGGACCTTTTGGTACCTGCGTAACAGGGCTAGGGGTGACCGTGTTCGCTTCCAACCTCGCACGCATTATGTGAGTGGTGCCCTCATGTCTGTTTTGGAATTTCTGACCCGATACCATGTAGACTCTTCTACTCCGTTAGTTTTGCCCAGCCTTGTCATCCCTCTACACAAAGAGGATAGCTATGTAAAGTAGCCTTCGATCATAGAGGGCTACAATGCCAATACATCATGAATTGGATCATGAATACTCCTGCGACATGCAACAATGTGCCTTTGGCTTGTTTCTACACGCTGGTAAACATAGTTTCAATGCATCATTTCTCCTCCGCGGGTTTGTGGAACCCGTTGTCGTCGGCGTGAGGTCCTATTTTCTCTTGCGCGTCTCTGGTGTTGGCGAAAACGTTTCACCGACACCACCGACTCAATTGAGCACTGCCAGTGGGCCTGACATCGGTAACTTGCGAAAGCTGGTTCTAGTCTGCCTTTCGTAGCGATTGAATTGCTCTTAGTGCAAAAATCGGAGTTGGCGGTCATAGTAAGGTGTGCTTGTCTGTTTTGTTTCCCCATGCCTTCAAACCTTGTCCCAGGAGATACTTCAAGTTGCCGCACGAGATTGATGCCGTACGCACTTTGAGCTCGGACGGCGACTCAGATTATGTGCTACATGTCGCGTGAGTCGTCTTGGTAGCCTCCAGCCGCCCGTCCGTTTCAACCTCAGACACACTGCATAATGCTTGCACCCGAAAATCGCTCTTGATTTTCCGTCGGTGTCTGGAAGAGTTGCGCGGACAATGATTTTTGTCACCTGCGCACGGAAATCCCCATTTATTGGTTCTGACTGACCCTTTTATTCTTCCCCGTTTGTACTTTTGCTGACTCACGACTTTTGAGGAGTGCCCACGCGCGGTCCATCTTCTTGATCTCCTGCCAGTGGTCCAGGCGCACACGGACACGGAAATGTCCGCGAGTCAGTGAGCATGCGGATCGCGGCCTTCTTTTTCCTCCTCTCTTCCTCTTTCCCTTTCCCTTTCCCTTCTCTTTTCTTTTCCACCTTCCCCTTTTCTTTCTCCCCAGCACTAGGGGTTGGCTTTGCTATATGTGTCTTAGCCTCATCCGTCGATTGTCCTTACCCTTTCCTTGGTCCACCGCTTGGAAAGGCACGTCGTTTCACGGTACCTTCTACCCGGGCCACACCTATCGGACATGGTCCCTGGCCTGTATCACATACCGCAACATCAAGGATTCAGGATGCCACTTTCCAAATTTAACCAAGAAAAATCCATAAAAATATCAACAACCGACCGCAGCATGATATAAAGGTGAACTAGCCTCGTGTCCTGAACCTACCATCTGAGACCGTCTGATCGTGGCGTTAGTGACAGCATGTAACAGCCCTCTATCATGATTGATGATCTGGGCGGTTGGTGGTGCCGTTCGAGTCATGGGTCCTCGGGGTCGCCCGAGAAAAAAAGTACGCCCCGTTGTGCGTCTTGGTAGCGATCCCTGCCGCTTACCAATGCAGAGGCCACGTTTCCCCCTAGCTCTACAGCAGGGGGACTGTGCAGGCGGGAAAGTAATCGGCGATGAAGGGGCCTCGGTCAGGACCGCTGTGACACAGTAATCTTGGACCGTGGCGATATCCTAGTTCTGGCCTGCATGGCGACTGGTTTTAGGTTGTTCAGAAGGACCGATGGCCCTCTTGACCGGAGGGTGGACTCTTCCGACTCACCAGTATGTGCCGCGATCCACATCGTTTTAATCCCGCCTCAACTCCGGATACATCTTCTAGCCACGGATGTCGTTAGCCGCGTGTGCGTCCATCGACACGAGTTGACTACCGTGAAAGGCATAAGGTCACAAGGGTCTGTGTCTCGCCCGAGCGTCCTCTCCGATTACACCATCGTGCCCGCGGGTGTGCTGTCAGAGCCACAGTCTTGGTAGATTACCCATGCACAGCAAGGCAAACCTTCCGCTCACCTCGTGTTGGCTCATTGGCATTTTGGGACCCTTTGGGCCCGCTGCTATGCATCCACTCGATCCCGAAGACCGGGTTCATATGATCACGCTGATTACCACACGGCCGCAATTTTTTAATTCTTTCGTGATGCGGTGGAACGCAAAGAAGCAGCGAATAGGTCTCGAATGCGAAACACCGGTGGATGGAGATGGAGGGGAGGTGTGCGTGTGTTGGTGTTCGTTGTCCTCGTCGTCCATGGATGCAAATGGAACGACACCGGGTATTTTGAGGCTTACTTGGCGGCCCTCCAGCCCTGATTGTCGTTCCGACGGTCGCACCACAAAGCCGAGGCCGGATCGCCGACCCCCTTGTTAGGAAGGTCGACTCGTGATCGAGCTTGAAAAACAACTCCGTGAAGCAGGAACGGCTAGTCTGTCGGATGACGGCAGGAGTATAATTTCGTGCTGCTATAATACAGTTGCGAGATGCATGGACGAGGAAAGCAGTGACGACGAGGATGACGACAACAATGTGACGACAGCAGTTGAGAGAAAAAGAATGAAGAAAGGAGAGAAACGACGGAAAAAGAAAACCTAAAAGACAGATTGCGCATATTGGGAATCAGAGTGAGTGGAAATCAGGCCATGAGATGTCCAATGCCAAAAATCTATGATGACAAAACAGTGTCGCCTTGAAGGGGACCTACTTCTCCCTTGTCCAGTATCGCATCTGCGAGGGCTCTCCCCCTGATCCAGCAGAGGGTGGTGCATTGGTCGACTGTGTATGCGGGTAGGACTGTCCCGGTTGACCGGAAGGAAGGGCATGGGATGCCGTTCTCGCCTGCGGCTGGTATGCACCCATGGCAGAAGACGTACCAGAACTGTATGGCTGTTGCAGGGGTGGGTATGAACGCCCTGAAACTGGGTTTCCGGCCATCGGTGTAACACTATAATGCTGAGATGGAACAGGGATAGGCTGAACAGAGGGCGCCGAGTAACTCCCCTGTGTGCCGGCTTGAGGGGGATAGAATGGTGCAGTAAGGGTTGGAAAAGTGAAGTTGGCAGTCGATGTTCCCGAGGAGCTGGATGAAGGAATTCCCTCTGATCCGCCTGTACTGGCCCAGCCATGCGATGACACAGCCTGGGGATACCCACGCTGCCTGTCATCTCCACCTAGGTCTTGACTGCTCTGCCATGACTGCATTTGCATCCGGCTTTGATCGTCCCTTGCGCTAGACCAAACTTCCGTAGTGGAGCTTGATTCAGGAAAGTACTGCCCGTGATGGTGTGATTGAGCCGGTGGGTAAGGATGATAGTAATTAACACCGTGTTGCTCTGATCCGCGAGAAGCGGATGGGATAGACGATCCCATGCCAATGTCGGGCGTGGAACGGCCAGGACGAGATGCGTAGGAAACTCGCGTGTCACCAAGGGAACGATAAGACCCATCGGAAGGCTGGTAACTCGACGCTCGGGTAGCTGGGTAGGTGGCACCCGGAGGATCCGCAGGCAAGCTCGCATAACGAACGTCCTGCGGAGTGAAACGGGGATCATCCATGTCCGCCACGTCGACCGGGGACACATCGCTGTATTCCGCACTCCCCGAATAGTCGTCCAAGAGTTCAGAGCCAGATGCATGGTCTGCGGAGAGACCAGCAGAGGACTCGGGCTTGCGACGTTTCCTGCTATTGTTCGGCCTCCTCTTATACACGTAGTCTGGGTACCTCTGGTTGAAATTATCTTTTAGGACCTTGGCCTGATCGAGATAGAATTGTTTATCGGACTGTGTGGTCACGAAACCAATGGTTAGACAACGGACGGTGGAGTGTAGAACAAGTCGAACCAAGCTCATCGCATTCCATTCCCGACTAAGAATCTTGCTCACTTCGCCCGTACGCATCGATTGGTTCTCTGCAGAGACCTGTGGGCGACGTCGACGAGCGAATATCATGAAAGCATTCATGGGACGCTTAGGAGTACCATCGGCGTTCAAGGTCTGAGACGTTAAGGCAACATTGGGGTCGTCTGTAAAGTATTGAGGAGATGTTGACATGGTGAAGATGCACCGAGCACGTACCGTCGGCACCCGACTCCATTTTGTGCGACTCAGGGTATAATAGGTACCCGGCATCGTCCTCCGAACCCGAAGGGGACGCGCGGTCCTGCAGTGACCCGGAATACTGCGCCACATGATGGTGATGTCCTTGGAAGTCAGGGTTGTAGCCTTGCATGTCAACGACAGCAGGGAGCGCACAGGGCTACGCAAGGAGGTTGAGTAGGACTCTACTGTAGGAGTGCGTGTCGAGCTCGAAGGAGACCACAGTCCGAGCAGCTGGCGATCGGTGGAGGGCGACAGTCAGATAACGAACTGGACTGGTTGGGGCTAAGCCTCAAAAGTATGAATCCTGTTTTGGTTGAGAGCCCGAGTTTTCTAGGGAGGGGTTTGTTGACGTGCGGTAGTAAACAAAAGCATGGCGGGACAGATGCAACGCAGTACTGGCGAATTTAGTCTGACTGCACTTGGAGGGTGAACCTGGTCCCTTGGATTCGCGGAGCTCGTGGGTCCGGCAATGACACCGCTTGGGCCATGATTGAAACCGAGCGCTCATGGGAACACCTCACCCAAAGCACTTCTCCGGCCTCGAGGAGACACCAAGACAAGCTATACGTGCTGGTTGTACAGGTTCAATCTTGGATCGAATCGCACTTCTTATTTACGACAACCGCGATTTGAGTTCCCATTTGGGCTAGATCATGATATTCATTGAGGAAGGGCCCTTTTTTCCCGGCGCTCGGGACCCCCGAAATCACGACGCGTGTTACCGAGATCTAAGTCACTTGACCAAGGAAGGCTATACTCACGGTGAAGGCTTGATGGGGCCAGGTTCCAGATTGGCTGACTCGTGTATTTTGTGAGGCTGTCCTGGCTACCGGTTTTCGGATAGCCCCAGCTGATCAGTGCAAGAAATTTTTGGACCATTTCCGGCGAATGTTTACCGCGTACTAGTGGCGGCGCTGCCAGTGGCAAGCGCAACTTGAACTAAGTTCTCGGTCCCCACCGCGGCTCCTTACGCGGTGGTGGAGACTGTCGTGATGGCCTCTCAAGAATGCAGTGTGAGAGTGGGCTCACCTCGAGTGCTTCTTCAATGAAAACCTGCGACAAGAACGGTGTAAGTTATGCACCAGATCGTCGGTTCGGACCCGTCAAAGACGCCAGACATGCACCAACGGACATTGCATGATTTCCGACCCCGGAGAATTCCGACACCTGCGCAATCGCAGGCCTTCTGCCTTGTCGTCCAACTTGGGGACTGTCCTGCCACTGGCCATCTATCGTACGCATAGATCTTATCATTGATCCGTCGAAAAAAGAAGGAAAAAATGTCCTTCAGGGTGCACCCTGAAAAATACATAAAGTTTGACTCGCAGGATTATTATGTAGCATTACTATTTAGTATTGCCGTGTTATCTTCTACTTCCGATCAGTGGAGGAATCGCAACAGACTCATTGGCTGGTGAAATAACGTTTCCCAGACGGCTCGTGTACCAATCGTGCGAGATTCGGACAGCATGGAGACAACGTTACAGAAGAGGAGTGGTGTCAGCAACGCCCTCTGCGGTCAACCAACCCACTGCCTTCCACGTTCTATCGGACTAGAACTTTGTTTCATCTCGATGGCGAGGCAGCCTCGGGCCAGCAGATCTGCAGGACGACAGTCGCAGGAATTTGAAATAGATAAACCCTTCTCAGACTAGCAGGCGTACCGCATTGCTCGTTCCCAGAGACACAGCGTGGGGTGGCTGAGCAAGTGCTACTAGTGTGTATCTAATTCCGAGTCTGTGGACCTGAATTTGGCATAGTCTCTTGGTCATCCATAAACCCACTTACAATCTTGGAAAAGTGATCTTGTATTATGTACGTAGCCAGCCCGTGTTACGACCCACCTTAAAGCACGAGGACCGGATGATCTCCGTCACAGAAGTTTAAGCTTGCTCTAGTCATTAATATGATAGGATCCTATCGTCTGAGCAACAAGGATAGTTTCACCAAATAGCGAAGACCGGGCCCGTGTATCTATATAGCGGTATACGAGGGAATCGAGGAAGCTAGATTTCCCATAACGCCGTGGATCCATGGAAGATGCAGGTGCAAATGCAGCATTGGATCCATTCCTGACACGGTGCCTTGCATCACGAACTGGATTCCATTGCTTCATTTATACAATGAAAACCTGCCCTCGGGAAAACGCAGTCATCATTCTCGCTGTGAAGAGCAGAATGTGAGGTCGACGAAATGAAAAACGTGAGAAGTGCTCCAGATAGCGTATTTTAAGGTGTTTGATAGACAGGAGTCTCATGGCAACGTGAAATTGCAAACACAGGCGATCCGCGGCGATTTGGTTTCTTCTCTTGATGGATAGTTGTCCAGGAATCCAGGAAGACGGCACATCCTTGCACGAGGCCGACGTAACGCATCCCGTCTCACGAAGCAACCCTTTGGGTTTTGTCTCGTTGAGCGAGGGTCGAAACCGCCTGTCAGAAGTCACACACGAGTACGAATGACGAAGAACGTGGGGACTCAGTCGTTATAATCGGAAAGCGCAGCTCATTTGAAATGGTCGCGCGGGTCCCAGACCCCACACGTTGTGTGGATCAATCGACTGTCGTCGCGCGCTGCTGCACTGGTGAGCGAATCACGGACAGGCGCCTAGAGGGAACCAGTAAGGAAAACTCCGATACATAGGAGACGCAAGGGAACCATCCCATAACCCCAGACCCTCCAAGATCATCTCAGTGCATATCGAGGGTTTAAGCTGTGGCTAGAGTCACGTTACCGATCTCCGCGCCGGGGAACGATGAAATTAACCATTCACGACCCTTTTCGCTTGTGAAAGCGGTAGAGTTTTTGGGTATTATTTCCAATCCTAGGCCCAAGGATCGGTGTGTGACAGCCCCACGCCGCAGTACGCTTCTGGAAGATGCGATACTCGTGGATTAGAGTGGGAGGCGGTGGACAAATATTGAAATAAGTCGGACACATATGGGTGGTTGTTATTGCTAGGATAGAAAAAGTCATCTCCTGGGTTTAAACTGATACCGGCGATCAAAGGGCGGACCAAGTCTCGATTTCCTGTTAGGGGTTCAAGGATTATCGATTATCCCAGAGCTGTATTGGCAATAAAAAACATCCGAGTCGACCTGACGCTAACTCAGGCTACGACAATTAAAAAAAGTTCGATTCTACATCATGATGAAAATGAAACAAACATACCAGATGGAGGAGTCGCACCCTGACTCGCTGCGGCGGAGGACAGCGTGAGGTGTCCGCCCACCTGTGCACATTGAACGATACCACAAGTTATCGTTAAAATGTCGCATGGTCCACCATATAAGAAGCATCATAGTGGCCTGTTCCGAAACGAATAGTAAGAGACAAATCTGATGATCAGAATCACATCGGACATTAGTACATGACCGTGACGCACACCTTGAAATGCTTAGTCAGGCCCCGGCTAGTAGCTGTCTAATTTGCAACGTTTCAAGCCTCTTCCGCAGTGCGTGCAATTTCGGTTGCAGTGTCTCACTTGCGTCCTACTGGCATTTCTGATGAAAAACACTGTCACAGATGCCAGTAAGTTCCGAATTTACGATGGCCAGCCTCAGGTTGACTTCTGATCGCAACCAGATTTTCCAAAAACTGCGAGTGGGCAGGTATATCACCTCGGGATAAAAACTGGCGAGGTGGCTAATAGGATCGTGAGATTTCACCCTCGACGTCGTCAGTTTACCATGAGTTCTCACCGGATCGTGTTTTTTCTTCGAACTAGGTTACCGTTGGCATGCTTTCCCGTGCCGAGGAGATCGCGACATGTCTTGATGCAACCCCACAGCCGTTTTCATTATATTCAGAACGAGGCTTTCTGACGATAACAGGACGGTATCGTGGTACTCCCGTGTCCATCGTGTGTATCGGCATGGGCGGACCTAATGTAGACTTTTTTATCCGTGAGGTCAGAGAGTGTTTGCAAGGCGACATGTTGGTCGTCAGGTAAGGCTATCTCGATTTATCAGTTATGTCAGACTCGAATTTCCGTCTTTTACCCATATCTCTGAAAGGATTGGATCATGCGGCTGTTTGACAGATTTGCCGGTTGGGTCTCTCGTTTTACCTAAAGCCAGCATCGCGATTACAAGAAACCTAGACTTTGATTTTGCAAATGGGGATCCCTGGAGGGTCCCCTATCTATTTAGCAAACCGGTGAGGTAGATGGATTTTGGCAAACGCGTGGTTTTTGCTGATGATGATGAAATTGACTGTGAAAGATACCTGCAGACCCGGATCTTGTGACGAGTGTACGTTTCGCGTATTTATGGGTGTTTGAAAATGACTAGACCTTCATAGCTTCGACATGCACTAGAATCCACGAGACCAAAGGGAGCTTCGGACCCCATTATTTCCAATGTCGTGAACGCGTCTACAGACAGGTTAGATATCAGGCGTGTTCATATACCTATGAGCTAAGATTATCTGGGTAGTTTTTACTCCTCTCAGGGAAGGAAGACCTCATTTCCAGATTACAATTCAAGATTGATTGGCCACTTGCAAGAGACGGTTAAAGACATCACTACGCTTGAGGTAAAATTTCACGGCATTATGGGCGACTTATTTCCCATGTTGCCTCCGTGTACAGATGGAGACGTATTGGGTTTTTCACCTTGCTGCAAGCTGGGGTGGACAGTCGAAGCTTTTACCCACACTGAACTCGACATCGGCTACTGACAAGCATCCAACTTCTACTACTCCGTTTCATCGAAACAATCCCCACACTTTCCTTGACAGCTCGCATAATTCGAAGCGGCCATCGATAAGAGCAGCCGCGGTTCAGATGGTGTTTGCGGACCGGTCCTCTCGGGATTTCATTACCCCCGACCACGTCTCTAAACTCGAGGCATGGTGCGGTCAGGCGGTATTAGAGGCGCTTCGTGCTATAGATATCCCACAGGACGTACGTGTCACGAGTTTAAGCTTGTCGTACGCATTACTGATTGGCCCGCGGTACCTTTAACTTACATAGCGCTTACATCCCCAAGAAGGGAGCGTCTGGGAGACTAGCGGTATCCCGTTAAAAGCGGCGCTGTAAAGTAAGGATGTTGGGATTACCCCAGAGGATGAGATCGATGAGATCCCGAAATCACCTATTTTGCATGCCGTCAAGTGATTGCATGTGATACATGTGTGTAAACAACCTATCCAATCACTGGCAAGTTTCGCCATGATACGAACGATTAAACGCCACAATCCCTTTCAGAGCGAAATTGAACTGTGAGTATGGAGCCTAGATGACCACCGACCAAATTTTTGGATCACACTCCGACAATCAGGCGGGTTATCCAAATGGGTGGGGTTCGTTCCCGGATTTGGACGTCAAGGAAGCGGTGAGGCTGCCATCGCGGCCATACGATCAGAGCTCCAAACAAACGGAGCTGAACATCACAGCAATTACGGGACCAGGAACTTCTGCCATCAAGACATTGTGGATCAACGGACATTACACTCATTATGACAAGCAGGCTGCAATGTAACGTAGTTTTGGTGAAGTGTGTCAATGGCGAGTGACGAAAACCACTCACTGGATCCACATTGATAGACGAAGACGGTGAATGATATGGAGTCAAGTACTGGTATAGATGATCATCGTTCCCCATCTCCCCAGTGATAGCGCCTCGTGGTGGCTAATTTGCGGGCAGTCTTCCAGATGAAGACAAATGAGGCGGCTAGGGTGTAACGCTTCCTGCATGGGAATTAGTGTAGATCTCGATGACCCGCTCGCAGAAAAGCCACTAGGATCAACACGCTGCTGTACATGTGGCGGCTTGGTTCCGGGCCGAAGGATCTTCTTGAGCGGGCGAATTTTACGACCGAGCACTGCCGAGGCAAACACCTCGGCTTCGACCGCTTCCTCGGTCTGTTCGTCACTGTTACCGTCATCCGAGGCGAGCGACCTCGTGTGCACGGTTGACCACAGCGTTTTGAAGTCAAAATCGGGGCAGCTCCACAAGATGAGGTCTTCTAAACGTGGGCATACGCGCACGCCACATAATTTGGTACGGGTACCTCCTCTCGTGGGGATATGCCCATATACTTCCGCCAGTGCATCCAATACCACGTTGACTCCGGTACAACCTCCCAGTGTCAGCGAGACAAGGTTCGGCATGTATCCCAGCATCGCCTTTCCATGGCCAGGTGCAATTTCAAAGTTTGATATCGACAGATGGGTGAGGCGTAGCAGACGAGGGTCCCTGAAGACGCTTTCCAACCTAGGAAGGGGCGAAACACTTGCTTCTCTGCGAATATGCTGACCGACGAAGGTGATATCAAGCTTAGTGAGGGAGGGGAAAAGGAATTGACGTAACGAGGAACCAAGGGCATCTTCGTTCTGGCAGTTCACGTTAAGCTCCTTGAGGGCGTGGAGCACGAGTGCGTTCGAAAGTGGTTCAGTCTGGACGAATGAGTCCTGATTATGAATGTGGTGACCGCGAACTTGAATAATATCCAAACGTTTAGCGGGGAACTGGGCAGTGGAAAGATCCCAACGCTCGAGTTTGGGGAGAATCATGAGCGACATGAATGGAAAGACATCCCGGTGATATGCATGCTTCCACTCGAGACACTTTAACTCCGGCAATTCAAAGGGGGAAACGGCGGCTAGATTGTGGGGCTCAGTGGCACCTTGGGATAGCTGTCCATTGGTCTCAAGTCTCGTGATCACGTCCCATACAGGGATCACTCCGATCAAAGAAAGTTCGTGGAGCTGGGGAGCATGTCTCAAGAGGTTGATGAGATGAGACACTTTGAGTGTGAAGTGGTGTGGTGGAGTGACGTGCGATTTCTTAGGTGGATAGGATAATTCAAGAGTGCGTATCGTTCGAACCAAGAAGGCAGGCATAATTGATAAAGGCATCTGTTGCAAACGAAGACTCCTGAGCATGATCGTTCCATCCGGAGGACTTTGATCTGTTGATAATATATCGGAGACGAGGAGCTGAGTGCCTTGGAAAGAAGGTTCCAGGGTACTAAGCGCGAGGTTCAAGGATTCCAGCTCGTGAAGATGGGGATAAACACGATTGATTCCTGTTATGATGTGTTCCATGCTTTTTGCAGAGCCACATTCAAAAGTAAGTGAGCGGAATCGACGACGTTGAGAGAACAGGGTATCGATGAGGTTAACGGAAGTGTCTGCTTCGAACGTCGCCGCGTCCGGGTCGCCTGAAGTACTTGTATCGGGAGTGGAAATGAAATTGAAAGATATCGGCGAAGTCTCTGCGCGCTGTAAGAACACAGACAATGGCCAGGGCGTCCAATGGGGAGTTCGGTAAGAAATAAACGACCAGAGACGCGGCGTCGCGAGGGCAAGTTCACGCCACTTGTGGCATACGTGCGAGATGAGAACTGGGGCTGGATTGTATGGCAGTCCGAATGTCAAACTGACGCTCTCGTCCTCGGTGCGGATGAAGAAGATTTCAATGAGGAGCTCCGTTGGGAGCCAGTTGATCGGCTGTTTCTGGCATTCAAGGTCTGTAATCTTGGAAACCAATGCCTCTTTTTCTGCTCTAACGGAGGTTTGGAGCCTAACCATGTCCGCCAGTACGCGAGCAAAGTCGTCCTCTCGCCGCTGAAGGACACTGAGCTGCGCGGTGAGCAGATCAATCTCCCGGTCGATCATTTCCGGTGTCCTTTTTGACATTTGGACAGACAAAATCGGAGGAAAAGTGCAGTTTCACTGAAAGAGATGAATAGGCAATTTCAAGTTGTCGTGGCCACTCGGCTTGTACGTTGACGTTGCGCGTTGTGGATATTTGTTGTCTTGATCTCACGACTCGGACTCGGACACGCATCGATTCCGTTCCGCTGGCACTTTGAATACTGCCAACATCATTATCAACTTGGGGCTCATCTCTCACTGGCACTAGCAGGTCAACCGCCAGTTTCGGTCAGCATCCTGATGGCGACCGCTGAAAACGGCCCATCATCAGCCAGTGCCCAACCAGTGTCGCAACATGTGGCTAGTCACCACGTGGCAAAGTGCCCACCTTATTCGCGTACTAGTGGCCTGTCAGTAACCGACTCAAAGGCAACTTGAGTGCCGGACATCAACTTGAATGTTCTCAAGTTTTCGCCTGCTCTCTACAAGTTGAAACTTTTCATAAGTTCCTGCCACGACGGACAGGTCCGCTTCAGCCTCCTCCAACGTTGATGTCAACAAGTTCTGGTCACGTTCAAGTTGCGCGTCTATTTAATTATTATTCTCGATAATACTGATTACGCCTATAAATACACGCACTGGCTCATCGATCAGTCATCCTTACGACAGAGCGCTCGCGAGTGGACCGTCTGATCATCATGCTGCCTACAGTCTTGAGTGGGCTTTGGCTCACGACATTGGCATGGGCCAACCCTTCCCCTTCTTCCCTGCTGCAACGTCAACATACTGGCAACGGCACGTATTCAATGAATGTTTCCAGTTGCCCCGGTACGTTGTCACTATTTCTACTAGGTCTTTGTACCATAATACGCTACAGGCTACGCTCTCGGATCTCTTTCGGAGTCCCAGTATGGTTTAACCGCTCAACTAGCGCTCGCTGGAGATCCTTGTAACGCGTTTGGCATGGACATAACGGATCTTACTATTGAAGTTATCTACCAATCTCAAACGACGTGAGTTTATTCTGGTTTGACGGGCACACACCTGTTCCAATTATCTTAATTCGCATTCGATTAGCTTACACGTCAAAATCTGCGATACTGCAAACCAGCAGTTCACCATTCCAGAATCTGTCATAGAACGTCCAGCGGCCCCGACGGAATCGTTCACAGGGTCATCGGATCTCGTATTCAATTATGAGAGCTCACCATTCGCATTCTGGATCACACGTCGCTCCGAACCCGATGCGATGCCTATATTTGACACAAGAATCTCCTCGCTACCTCCAACCCCCATCCCACCGTTCAACTCCTCGGATCCCAGAACGGCGTTCGACGGATTCCCGTTGGTATTCGAAGATCAGTATCTTCAGGCAAGCAACGTTCACTCTCGCAATATCTTGCAAGTTTACTATTGACTATTCGAGCAGGTTACGTCAGCTCTGCCATATGGTACAAACATATATGGTTTGGGGGAAATAATTGCAAGTAGTGGATTCCGACGAGATATAGGTACGGATGGTGTGGGTACTATCCAAACCAATTGGGCCCGCGACAATGAGGATCCCATTGACCAAAACATGTAAGATAGTCGAAATGACGGAAACACGTTGCTGATACGTTGAAAGGTATGGCGCGCATCCGATTTACCTGGAGCATCGGTTCAACGAAACCACCAGATCCTCGTCGTCATCTGGAGCCTTTCTACTGAGGTAATGCGAATCGGTGACCTCATTTGATGACATTTAATGCGCTAGCAGTGCCGCAGGATCTGATGTTTTCTTGCAAACTCCTGAAAATTCATCAGTGTCACTTATCGAGTACCGAATAATCGGCGGAATCCTTGACTTTTACTTTTTCTCTGGCCCCACGGACAATGAAGTAATTTCGCAGTACGGAGCGACTATTGGATATCCCATGTGGCAACCAGCTTGGGGGTTTGGATTCCACCTATGCAGGCAAATACCAACTTTTCCCAGCCGACCAGCACCTAACACGTGTTCTACTGAAGATTTGGATATGTAAATATTAGTGAAGACATTGCAAACATTGCTGCTATGCGAACGGCGAATATTCCACTAGAAGGTTGGTTCGTATTCGTCTCCTGGTAAATAGCTCCTAGCTAAACGAGTCACCAGCTCAATGGAACGATATTGATCTGTACGATACATTCCGGGACTTTACGAGTGACCCGGTGAGATACCCTGCTGAGCAGGTCCAGCAACTCATCGAACACTTGGTTGGTTTTCCAACTTGGTAATCGACAAAAAATGCTAACTCGAACTCCAGGTGGCAAACCATCAGCACTGTAGGAGTTTATGACCGGCGACATGCACCTATGTTAAACTTTTTTCAACAGACATACCAATCTTAGACGTTGGTCTTCCAGTTACTGTCAACACGACCGACGTGGTGAGCCCTACATATCTTCAAGTAATATTTCCCATTCCTGATGATTACAAGTATAACCCATTCCTGGATGGAGTTGCAAAGTAGGTTGGATCACATTATTTTGTAGCATTTCGCATCTCATTCTGTGCAGGGATACGTTCATGAAGAACACAGATGGATCAGTCTATGAGGGACTAGTCTGGCCTGGTTATTCAGCATTTCCTGACTGGTTTGCAGAGAACACGCAAGCATGGTGGACTGAGGCACTAGCCAACTGGACCCAACTCGGGGTTAGTTTCTCTGGTCTCTGGATTGATATGAACGAGCCGAGTTCGTTTTGCAGCTACTCCTGGTGAGGCGACTTCGGTATCGGAATATGATCCTTGGTTAATGTCGTGAACAGTGGCACAGGCGCAAACTTCTCTGCATTACAGCCTTTCAGTGTGATTGGTGCTGTCGTAACTGGTTACCCTGAATGGTTTGTGTATTTGTTTGATGATATAAATCATGGAGATGTGGTAATACCTCCCTTCAGTTATAATGAAACACTCTGGGGACCTAGTGGTAACATGACGATTAACGGAACATCAACAAACTCCTGCCCCCCTGGAACTACTGTCACAGTCTCGAGACGGGGTCTTGGTGTTGCAGCCGAGCCAAGCGTTAACATAACCAGCCCACCGTATGCCATTCACAATGGTAAAATCTCAAACAACACCATTTGTTTCGTGGCTGATCAATCCGTCTGTTCACTAGGTTACGGACCGCTTTCTACTAATACGATAGCTACAAATGCCACGCATTTTGGTGGCTACGTGGAGCTCGATACGCATAATTTGTTTGGGATGATGGCGGGGAAGACCACGCATCTTGCAATGCGGACCATCCTGAACGGGAAGAGGCCTTTCCTGGTCAGCCGCTCGACCTTCCCCTCTGCCGGAAAGTGGACTGGTCATTGGGTACGTCCCATCATTTGGAAGTGTCTCTGTTCCCGTTCTCACTCGCTTTAGCTTGGAGACAACTACAGCAAATGGCAGTTCATGTACCTGAGCGTCCAGGGCATTTTACAGTTCCAAATTTTCCAGATCCCAATGGTTGGTGCAGACACGTGCGGCAACAGTAAGTTTCGCTTCACGCTGCAGTCACGGTGGATACATCCTAACGCATTGCAGATGATAACACCGACGAGGAATTGTGCAACCGGTGGATGCAGCTTTCTGCCTTTACACCGTTCTACAGGAACCACAACACTTATGACGCTCTACCGCAGGAACCTTACCGATGGGACAGCGTTGCGCATGCATCCCGCATTGCTATTGCTGCCAGATATACGTTGTTGCCATACTGGGTACGTGTCGTGGAGAGGATTTGCCCTGTTACAGTGGCGTCTAACAAATTACTGGATAATAGTACACCCTTTTTGCAAACGCATCCACTAATGGTCTCCCACCCGTGCGAGCCCTATTTTACGAGTTCCCAAACGAGCCAGAGCTTTTTAAGATCGACTCCCAGTGGCTGATTGGACGCGACATCCTCATCACTCCCGTGTTGAACCCCGGAGCGACCACGGTTGATGGTATGTCACGACGTTGCATACGCAAGTCGGAAACGAAGATTAACTATGATTTCAAGGTATCTTTCCCGGAAGAGGTAGCGTCCTCTGGCGTGACTGGTGGACCCACGCTGTTGTCCACACCATTCCCGGTGAAAAGACAATACTGAGTGCACCCATCAGCCATATCAACGTTCACATCCGGGATAGTTCGATTTTACTATTGCACCAGGAACCTGCGTACACGGTCTACGAGACGCGTCAGGGACCATACTCGCTTCTTGTATCGTTGAACACAGCGGGAACAGCATCGGGCGACGCATACATTGACGACGGGGAAAGCTATCCACCCGGGCCGAACCGAACTTTGACCTTTTCCGCTTGCAATGACAGTCTGGTCATTGAAAGCAACGGGGAATACACTATCGATCAGAATCTAGATACGATCACGATTCTCGGCGTGAAGGAGCTGTCGATGATGACGGTGAACTCGGAGCCTATTCAAAGCTCATGGGGGTACAGTGCTATGAACGAGGAGTTGATCATGTCAAACCTGACTATCGACTTGAATGCTGTGAGGACTGAAGTGATGTGGGGTTGGAGAAGCGGAAGGTAACTTATGTGGGTATTTTGTGCGGTGTAGTTAGCTGGGCCTCTCAGGCTCCCCGAAACTGTATGCATAATTGGCGTTCCGAGTCGTTATCCCGTCCTGTTGGTTCCGAAGCAATGTCGCTGCATGGTATGCGAATTCGAGCCAGCGAGAACTTTCGTCAGGGACCCTGGATGTAATGGCACAATACGTCTATTTTTCACCTAATAAATATCCTCAAAGCCGAAACAAGCGAACCAAGCTATTCAAGGAAAAGAAGTCGCTCGTTGGTAACCAAGCCTAAGTACAAAATTGAACACAAAATACCCGTCTTCTCTACTCCCACCTCAAATTGGTCTGTGCATTCAGCTCGATCGACTGATGCGAAATGATCAACTCCTCGTTCGAAAGATCGTACGTCCATCCTTGTATCGTCTCCGAATTCACCGTCACCGTCACCGGTGCCCTCACGCCAAGGATCGTGATCGTCTCCAGTTTCTGCTCAATGCGGTACTCTCCCTGGCTCTTGATATCCAAGCTGCCGCCGCCAGCGGAGAAATTCAAGGTGCGGTTTGGTCCGGGTGGATAACTTTCCCCATCATCCACGTACGCGTGGCCCGACGCTGTGCCTGCTGCGTTCAACGATACGAGAAGCGAGTATGGTCCCTGGCGCGTCTCGTAGACCGTGTACGCAGGTTTCTGGTGCAGTAGTAATATAGAGCTGTCCCGGACGTGGACGTTGATGTAGCTGATGGGTGCATGCAGTGTTGTGTTTCCGCCTGGGGTGGCGTCCACGACGGCGTGGGTCCACCAGTCACGCCAGGTGACGGTCCCTCTGCCCGGGAAGATTCCTTGAAATCCGAATGAATTATGGCATGAATCGGTATGGCAGGGACACACCATCAACTGTGGTTGCTCCAGGGGTCAGTACAGGAGTGACGAGAATGTCACGTCCAATCAGCCACTGTCTGTCAACGCTGAAAAGCTCCGGCTCGTTGGGGAACTCGTAGAACAAGGCCCGTACGGGCGGCAGACCATTCGTGGACGAATTAGCAAAAAGAGTGTACTGTCCACCATTTTAGATTTCAGTATGATATAACATTTTTTCACGGGACGCACCCAGTATGGCAACATCGAGTATCTAGCAGCGATGGCAATGCGCGACGCATTCGCGACACTGTCCCATCTGTAGGGTTCCTGTGGCAGAGCACCATAGGTGTTATGGTTCCTGTAGAATGGCGTGAATGCGCCGAGCAGCATCCATCGGTTGCACAATTCTTCATCGGTATTATTATCTGATAAATGATAAAACCTCACGAAGCAACTTCAGTGTCGTGAAAAGGGACTCACTGAAGCCACACACGTCCGCGCCGACCATCGGAATTTGGTATATCTGAAACTGCAAAACACCTTGGATGCTCAGGTGCAAGTATTTCCATAGGCTGTAGTTATCCCCGAGCTAGAAACCGGATATGAACTAGGGTAGAGCGACCCGAAAACATGACAGAATGTACCCAGTGACCAGTCCACCTTCCGGAAGAGGGGAAGGTTGAACGGCTAATCAGGAAGGGTCTCCTCCCGTCAAAGATAGTCTGTAGGGCAATATGCGTCGCCTTCTCTTCCATCATCCCAAATAGATTATGTGTATCGAATTCCACGAAGCCACCATAGTGAGTAGCATTCGTAGCCACAGTGGTTGTAGAAAGGTCACCGTCTAGAGACCTGGATCAGTCGCGAATTGAAGGGAATAGAAACCGATTCGACCAATGTGAATGGCATATTCTGGGTTGGTTATGTTGACATCGTTCTCTCCTCCAGCCCCAACGCCACGTTTCGACAGACTCCCAATAGTCTCAATGATTCCTGTAGGGCAAGAGTTGGTCGATACTCCGTCAATCGTCATGTTCCCACTGGGTCCCCAGACCGCTTCATTATAACTTACGAAGTCAACAATCAGGGTATTGCTGCGATTGATACCAACATACTAACCATTCTGGGTAGCCAGTCACAATGGTACCGGCCGCGCTGTACGGTTGCAATGCTGACAGATTTGCACCAGTACCACTATTCACGGTGTTGGCATGTGATCATAGTCCAACCCAGAAGTTGACTCACCAGGAATAATCGCAGAATGTACGAAGCTCGTTCATATCGAGCCATGCGCCGGAGATGTTGACTCCAAGTTGGGTCCAATTCGACAGTGCCTCTGTCCACCATGCTTGAGTGTTTGGTGCAAACCAGTCAGGAAAGGTCTCATAGTCGTGGAAAAGTCAATAAGAGTAAGTGAACCAGGGCGTGGAGCGCACCGTGTAACCTGGCCAAACTGACCCTATGTAGAGAGATCCGTCCGGATTTTTCATGTAGGTATCTCTGCATATTGTGATAGGCATATGTAATGCATGAAATCGACCTGACGTACTTCGCGACACCATCGGAGAACGGATAGTACTTGCACGGTCATCAGGAACGAACTGAATCTGTCCAAAGACAGAGCTCACCACATCAGTCGCGTTGACCGTCACCGCAATACCTGGCTCCACGATCGAGATGTCTGGAAATGAGACGGTTCAGCACACACTACATGTCATGCGTCATAGACGAAAGTCATACAGTGTTGGTGGTTGGCAGTCTGGTCAGTGGTAAAACGATTTAGACTCCTTATTAAGCACTAAAATTAGACAACTGACCAGTTGCCCGATGAATTCTCGAACCTCATCAATAGGGAACCTCACAGGATCGGTTGTAAAGTCTCGATATGCGTGGTATAAATCAATATCATTCCATTGAACTGATATATGATTTAGCTCAGGGTCATCGGTTATGGGATAGTTCCGACCTTCGAGAGGAATATTCGCGGCACGCATGGCAGCAACGTTTGCGATGTCTTCGCTAATATTCACATATCCCCATCTTAGACAGAACCGCATTAGTGTCTGGCCAACCATGTCGAATTGAATAACTGGTGACTCACTTGCACAAGTGGAATCCAAAGCCCCAAGCTGGTTGCCACATTGGATAACCAATCATTTCCCCATATTGAGCGATTACTTCGTTATCAGTAGGCCCAGAGAAAAAATAAAAATCGAGGATCCCCCCAAGCAATCGGTATTCGATGAGTGACACTCGTGAGTTAGCTGGAGTTTGCAAGAAGATATCAGACCCTGCCGCACTACCAAACTATTGTAACGTATCCCAAAATGATATCGGTTTGTGTTACCTGAGTAGCAAAACTCCAGATGACGATGACGATTGTGTTGTTTCATTAAAGCGGTGCTCCAGGTAGATTGGATGTTTGCCGTACCTGTTAGTACGTCAGAAAGGTGTTTCCGACTCGGATACTTTGACTATCTCACATGTGCACGTCGATATTATCCGGTATGTCGCGGGCCCAATGAGTTTGGATGGTGCCTACACCACCGTCCGTACCAATATCCCGTCGGAATCCACTGCTTGCAATCACCTCCCCCAAACCATAGATATTTGTACCATACGGTAGGGCTGATGTAACCTATTCAAATTGTCAAATAGCAAACTTGCAAGATATTGCGAGGGTGAACGCTGCTTGCCTGAAGATACTGATCTTCGAAAACCAACGGGAACCCGTCGAACGCCGTTCGGGGATCCGAGGAGTTGAACGGTGAAATGGGTGTCGGAGGTAGCGAGGTGATTCTTGTGTCAAATATAGGTATTGCATCGGGTTCGGAGCGACGTGTGATCCAGAATGCGAATGGCGAGTTGTCATAATTGAACACGAGGTCCGATGATTCTGTGAACGATTCTGTCGGGGTGGCGGGACGTTCGATAACAGATTCGGGAATGGTGAACTGCTGGTTCGCAGTATCATAAATTTTGACGTGTAGGCTGCCGGCGGTAAGATAAATGGGACCTGCATGAGCGAGACTCACGTGGACTGGGATTGGTAGGTAACCTCGATGGTGAGATCTGCTATGTCCGTGCCAAATGCGCGACAAGGATTGCCAGCGAGTGTCAACTCAGCCGTAAGACCATACTGAGATTCTGAGAGAGATCCAAGAATGTAACCTGATATACTTGTGTGAGGTTCGTGGATCGTGGTGGAAACAGCAGGAGAGAACCTGGACAACTGGAGACATTCATCGAATACGTATCACTGCTAGTGGACTGACGTAGTAGCAGGGGAGAAGGGGTAGCCCACGCCCACGTTGTGACGAGCCAAAGCCCGCTGAAGATCGCGGATAGTACCATGATGGTCACTTGACATGACGATTGGAAGCATTTATACTACCAAGTTTGTACCTGCGCGGGACGAACCGTGAATGATGATACAATGAACAACCAACGTGACCAGGACTATGAAAGGTAAAGCCCTAAGAACCTTGGTCATGAGAAGCCGAAACTTGAAACAGGGCTCCACGGTACTGGAGGTGACAGCGTATCAGAATCTGAAAAAAAAACAGGCTCTCCATGCCGCTTACTAGATGCTTCAAATGAAAAGATCGCAATAACCACGCTGATTCGAAGTATATATGTATGTACTTACGTGCGGAGTAGTTCCAATATGAAACAAGCTATGACAGATGGGATAAATAGGAGCTTGAAATGCAGATGAGTCACCGGACTTCATCCGCCAAGGACCGATGATCATATTCTATTTTCTATGATGCAAAGGGTTTTTCCGAATGGCCTCGAAATATACATACTAACCACTGACATCCCTTAAAATCCATCTGGATACTGAATGAGAAAACCTGCCATGCATTCTGACCACCAACGATTGGTATGAAATGGGCCAAGAGTAAACGGTGGAAGAGACGCACATCATCTGATCCGAAAACCTCCCCAGCAAGTCCATCTACGAATCCGGCTACGTGGAAATCCCACTCAGGTCATGCGGCGCAAAGCATTGAACCAAAATCAAGATAGAATTCTGCCTTGGAAAGCCTCT
Organism: Pulveroboletus aff. annulatus; assembly: GCA_038094595.1. Lineage (NCBI taxonomy): Eukaryota > Fungi > Basidiomycota > Agaricomycetes > Boletales > Boletaceae > Pulveroboletus > Pulveroboletus aff. annulatus. The sequence continues at coordinate 37,524 of JBBPTX010000185.1, forward strand.
TTAAAGTCGCACTCTTCCCGTCTGTCGTCGCATCTACGGGAAGTTCGGAAAACAAATTTCTTTTAACGCACCATAGCTATAATAACTGGAGAGCAAATCCAGGGGGTAAAGTAGGGGTCTTCTGCCATTCATCGAGAGCTTGCTCTTGGGACGCAGTAGCAATAGGCCAATTCTCCGCATTCGAGTACTCTATATTCAGAACTTCATCAGATTGAATGAGGCCCGGTTCGGAGAGAGCAAGCCAAGCTTTGGATAACCCTGTTGGAGAGTGTCCCATCCTCCCCCGTCAACACCCAATCGCACAGATGAAGACCTTCGCAGAATATCTGCGGAAATACATGACCACTTCAATTCGACACAAGAAAACGGTGCCGGACTGTAAAGTAGTGCAGATCAGAACACGTCAGTACGGAGTGTTGCCAAAAGCCAGAAGCGACCCCAGAAGGCTCGGATCCGAGTGCACATAAGTAAAAGTTTAGGTTCGCTAAATCAGGGTGTCAATTGTTCGTTGTGTTTGATCGGGACTGTGTATAGGTGTCACGACATCTTTGTAGCGATGCGTGCATAGTATTTCTCCAGAGGGTATGTCGATAACCTCAGGACACAATTACTCGCAACGATCGAAGGGAGAGGTTGACATACAATACAACAATATAGGTCATTTTCCAACAGGGACATCTGTGGAATGGTTTTGGGAAAGCCTGGAAAGCCCAAACCTATGTATCTCGTAAGATCAGAACGACTGTCTTCTCATCTCGCAGGGTCTGGTTTCGGCGATACTAGAGTCAGTTGGAAGCGGTGCAGCGTCGGACGCTTGACACATGGTAGATCTGAGCTTGAGCAGTATTATAATGGTCTCTCGAGTGGCCGTGTTCTGGTGGCCAGCTGAAGAGAATGTCGACACAAAGCAGAATGGCCCGTGGGAGAACAAGGTCACCAGTCTGACTGGTACACTGTCGAAATTCGATCAGGCATTGATCAGAACTACAATGTTACTTCGCGCACTCATTGCCTTTCCAATATCATGCATCAAGGCTTGATCTGTGAGGGCATGCGTCACGACTTCCGATCACTGACGTAGCATGTCATCCAACAAGTTCGTCTCCACCATCAATGATGAATCCTAGAGAACTCACTTGGTGACGATGGACAGACATGCGTTCACGGTGTCTCCCTTGGAGCACGATCCTCCTGAATGAACTTCAAGTCACCCCACGTCCTAATCATAGGCATGACTCGGAGTTCACCAAACCATGCCTTCCCAGCATCATCTTCCTCGCCGCCATCTCCTGTGTCGACCCAGTTCGAGACACAAGGCTTGTCAAACGTTTCGGTACGAAAGCGCCTGGAGAAAAATTGCACCAGTAAATGTTTGATGTGTAGTGCTACATGTGAGGCCGATTGTATAGATCGATGAGAGGATCGGTAGCAGCGAGGAAACTCCAACTCGCGGCACGGAACAGAGTCGTGACTTGCGCAAGATTGGTAACTTCAAGGTTGCGTGTGACGTGCTGTGAGAGCGGTGGTCGCACGTAACACGACTGACTGGAAATTGAATGGCCCGGTCGCTATGGTCACGATTGTAGTCACATACTGCCTTCACACTTTACGCGTCCTTCACTGCAGCAGTACTGATGTAAATCTGCATGGTGGTACTGACCTGTGTTGTCGACTTGGACTCAGAATTCGACGATGCGAATAACTCGCCCGTCGGAACCCACCATCACTGGCATGACGTGGTCCGTGGCGTTCTGGACCACCTTACGTAATTTCCAAGTTTTGAAGTACGCTACTGCTAAGTGGCACCGTGTCCGGTTCATAGAAGCAGCTGGGACAATACTACGTGTTTAGTATCCAGATTTGAGGCCTTGAGGACCGACCGGATCTCTACAAGGTGAGTCCAGTTCATGTCATCACTAGATTTGATTTGGCAACCAAGTTCCTGGCGAAAATGCCGTTAAGTTCAAGTTTCAACCTCATTTTGGCGCTAAGGGTCAGGATGCCCCCGAACTGGGCTGTAACAAGCCAACCTGGACCAAGTTTCCGTATTTTTGCAAGACGATTCGTTTCCAGCCACGACGGCCGCATATTTCAGGCTCGTCCGACGGTGAATCATGTCAGAATCAAGTGACCCCACTGCCTCCTTGAAGTTCTGGTCACAGTGCCCAAGCCGGTCTATTAAAACATTGTCGACAAACATCACGGCAGAACGGACCGCCCGCGAGCCCAAAGGCAGTAAAGTGGATCCTTATTCTTATAAATACCATCAATCATCCTTCCGACGGGGCAGGTTGACCGTCATCACCATGCTGTCCACAGTCTTGAGTGGGCTTTGGCTCACCACGACATGGGCATGGGCCAAACGTTCTCCTTTCTCCGTGCTGAACCGTCAATCTACCACTAACAGCGTCGCACATTCAATGAATGTTTCCAGTTGCCCTGGTTTGTTGTCGCTTTTTCTGTAGGGTCGTTCTCATATCAATATACTGCAGGCTATACCCTCGGTTCCCTTTCAGACTCCCAGTATGGTTTAACTGCTCAACTGACACTGGCGGGCAACCCTTGCAACGCGTTTGGCGCGGACATAACAGACCTCACCATCGATGTCACCTACCAGTCTCAAACTACGTGAGTCGCTTTAGATTTGACGTGACCGTGCCTATTCCAACTATTCATTCGCTTCCTTTCAGCCTTCATGTCAAAATCTACGATACTGCAAACCAGCAATTCACCATTCCCGACTCTGTTATCGAGCGTCCAGTGGTCCCAACGGAATCGTTCACAGGGTCATCAGACCTCGTGTTCAATTATGACAGCTCACCATTCGCATTCTGGATCACACGTCGCTCCGAACCCGATGCGATGCCTATATTTGACACAAGAGTTTCCTCGCTCCCTCGAACACCCATTCCACCCTTCAACCCCTCGGATCCCAGAACAGCATTTGATGGATTCCCACTTGTATTTGAAGATCAGTACCTTCAGGCAAGTAGCGCTCATCGCTGCAAGTTTGGTATTCACCCATCTGTGTTAATAGGTTACATCAGCCCTACCATATGGTACAAATATCTATGGTTTGGGGGAGGTAATTGCAAGCAGTGGGTTCCGACGGGACGTAGGCACGAATGGTGGCGTCGGCACTATCCAGACACACTGGGCTCGTGACGTCGCGGATCCAATTGACCAAAACATGTAGGTTGGTCGAAGTAACAGAAGTACTTTCCTAACGTGTTGAAAGGTACGGCTCACATCCAATCTACTTGGAGCACCGGTTTAATGAGACTACCAACACCTCGTCATCATCTGGGGTTTTACTGCTGAGGTAATGCGAATCAGTGATCTCGTGTGTTGACATTGTGATGTGTTGACAGTGCCGCGGGATCCGATATCTTCTTGCAAACGCCCCCAAACTCGCCTGTGTCCCTTATTGAATACCGAATGGTCGGCGGAATTCTTGACTTCTACTTTTTCTCCGGGCCCACGGACAACGATGTGATTGCCCAATACGGAGCAACCATTGGATATCCGATGTGGCAACCAGCTTGGGGTTTCGGATTCCATTTGTGCAGGTAGGTACCAGCTCTTTCTCTTGGCCAGTATCTAATAGGTATGCCATCCAAGATGGGGATATGTAAACATTAGCGAAGACATTGCAAACATTGCTGCTATGCGTGCTGCAAATATTCCACTAGAAGGTCGGTCTCGTTTTCGTTTCTTGTTGATCGGTTCCCAGCTCAATGAGATACCAGTTCAATGGAATGATATCGATCTGTACCATGCGTATCGGGACTTTACGACTGATCCTGTCAGATTCCCCGCTGAAGAAGTCAGACAACTCATCGAGCAGTTGGTTGGTTTTTTTAACTTGATGATCGGTGGGGAGACTAACTTATTTTATCAGGCTGCCAACTACCAACATTGTAAGAGCTTTATTTACGATTAGTACCATGCAGTGTATGTTGAACTGTTCCATTCCAACAGACATCCCAATTGTGGATGTCGGTCTCGCTGTCACTGTCAATGCAACCGATGTGGTGAGAATCATTTGTTTTAAAGTCTCACACTTGGTTTCTGATTAGTTTGCAAGTATTACCCATTTTCTGATGGGGTTGCAAAGTACGTGGGATCACCTTGTTTTGTGGCATTTCGTATCTCATTCTATGCAGAGATACGTTCATAAAGAACCCAGATGGATCACTCTACGAAGGAGAAGTCTGGCCTGGTTACTCGGTATTTCCTGACTGGTTTGCGGAGAACACACAAGCATGGTGGACAGAAGCGCTGACGAACTGGACTCAACTCGGGGTCAATTTCTCTGGTGTCTGGCTTGACATGAACGAGCCGAGTTCGTTCTGCAGTTATTCCTGGTAAGGCAATGTTGGTATCGGATTGCATTCGTCAGCTGATGTCAAGGGCAGTGGTACTGGCGCGAACTACTCTGCACTGCAGCCTTTCAGTGTAATTGGTACTGTCGTAACTGGTTACCCTGAATGGTTAGTATCTTGATTCATATCAATCGCAACAGTATGCTCACTTTCGTTTCGTAAGTTACAATGAAACAATTTGGGGACCTAGTGGCAATATGACGATTAACGGAACATCGACAAACTCGTGCACTCCTGGAACTACCGTCACCATCTCGAAACGTGGTGTTGGTGCTGGAGGGGAGCCAAACGTTAACCTGACTAGCCCACCGTACGCCATACACAATGGTGAAACCATACACCATTCCTGTCGATTCGTAACTGATTCGCGTTGCAGGTTACGGACCGCTTTCTGCAAATACTGTGGCTACAAATGCTACGCATTCTGATGGTTACGTCGAGCTGGATACGCATAATCTGTTTGGTATGATGGAAGAGAAGACCACGTATCTTGCACTGCAAACCATCTTGAATGGGAAGAGGCCTTTCTTGATCAGCCGTTCGACCTTCCCCTCTGCCGGAAAGTGGACTGGTCATTGGGTATGTCCTGCCATTCGGAAGTCCCACTTTCTCACCCGCCTTGTAGCTTGGAGACAACTTTAGCAAATGGCAGTACATGTACCTGAGTATCCAAGGTATTCTGCAGTTCCAGATCTACCAAATCCCGATGGTCGGTGCAGACACATGTGGCTTCAGTAGGTTCTGTTTCACTTCCTGAAACCGAGTCGATCTATTTCATTGTCCTGTAGATGAAAATACCGACGAAGAACTGTGCAACCGATGGATGCAGCTCTCCGCCTTCACACCATTCTATAGGAACCACAACACCTACGGCGCTCTTCCCCAGGAACCTTACCGATGGGACAGCGTTGCGAACGCATCCCGCATTGCCATTGCTGCCAGATATTCACTGTTGCCATACTGGGTGCGTAGCACGATGAACATTTTCTCCGGCGCAACTCAAACCATGGCATGGCAGTACACGCTCTTTGCGAACGCGTCGACGAATGGCCTCCCGCCTGTGCGGGCCCTATTTTACGAGTTCCCCAACGAACCGGAGCTTTTCAACGTCGACGCACAGTGGCTGATCGGCAGTGCCATCCTCGTCACGCCTGTGTTGAGTCCCGGTGCGACGACAGTCAACGGTACGTCCCAGGATATCAGATATCGCCATCACCCAAGACTGATACGCTCTCTCCCTCCCCCAAGGCATCTTCCCCGGAAGAGGCAGCGTCATCTGGCGTGACTGGTGGACCCACGCCGTCGTCGACACCGTTCCCGGCGGAAACACCACGCTGAGCGCACCCATCGGCCATATCAACGTGCACGTCCGGGACGGCGCGATCTTGCTGCTGCACCAGACGCCTGCGTATACGATCTACGAGACGCGGGCGGGACCGTACGCGTTGCTCGTATCGCTGAACGCGGCGGGCACGGCGTCGGGCGACGCGTACGTGGACGACGGCGAAAGCTATCCACCCGGTCCGAACCGCACCTTGGTCTTTGCCGCTGGCAATGGCCGTCTGGACGTCGAGAGCCAGGGGGGGTACACTATTGACCAGCAACTGGAGACCATCACGATTCTCGGTGTGAAGCAACCGTCGGCGGTGATGCTCAACTCGGAGACGATCCAGGGGTGGACGTACGACTCTGCAAACGAGGCGTTGGTTGTTGCCAACTTGACTATCGAACTCAACACTGCGCAGACGACGCTGAGCTGGCAATGACAGTAGTACTAGTAGGGAATGGCGATCGGCGCACTGTCATTTGTTTAGTCTTCACAGACGTGCTACCTACAGAGAATATCGAATCTGCTTTGGTATTGGGTATTGGGAATTGGTGTGTTCTATAGTTTTCAATGATGATCAACTGCAAGATGTGAATTGCCAACTAAAAGGTGCCATGATAATGAACTGGTTATGAAGTCTACGATTACATAAGCTTGTATCACGACCCCGAACAGATAAAATGCTCCAAGATCCATATACATACATCGAAAGAAGAGAGAGGAATGCAAAAAAAGTATACATGTCAATGAAAGAAGAGAGAGAGGAGAGAGAGAAATAGAGTCAGAGGCAGATCAGAGGGTATATGAAGAAGATGAAAGAAACACCATGTCACCATCACGGTCCCGAATTGGCATCCCCACTCCCTCGTCCCCCATACGGATATGCCTGTCCCATGCCGAGATGCCATCCAAACATGTATTCCTCAAAGGGACTGTCGTCGTCCACGGGGAGTCGACTCGGAGGTCGACCATGCGGGAGAGACGCTGAAGAGGACGACGACGCAGACGACGAGGAGCGAGACGACTCGACAGCGAGCAGCGCATCGAACGCGCGGACGTGCCGCCAGTCTCGTTCGCGCGTCGAATCAGTCGACATCATAATCGGCGGCGGACCATTCACAGATCCACCGCTCCCATTCATCGTCCCAGAGGGCGGCACGAAGCCAAACATGCTGTCCCTTCGCTGCACCGCCGGCACGTCCACGAACGACAAGCTAGAACCAGACGAACTGGCGCCTCCACTTGAACCTCCGAAACGGCGACCCTCGTCGATAATCATGCTTGAGCTCGTACCCATGCTCGTGTCCGACCCTTGCCCGCGCAACGACATGAACCCAAACGGACGTGCACCAGGCCCGTCCGTCCCATTCATCCCAGCACCTGTCGGGCGACTCAGAGATGGGGTCGATCCAGACGACCCTCCCGTCGGTGGTACGCGATGTTGGAAAGTCGGATACAGCAACTCGTGCTCACGTTCGCGTGGACGTTGTTGTTGTTGCTGCTGCTGCTGTGGTGGTGGTGGTGGTGGCTGTTGCTGAGCCCGCACACGATCGAAAAACATGTTGCGCACGTCGCGGGCGCTTCCGGAAACTTGAGACGTTGGGTTCGACCACGGTTCGTTTTCGCTCATCATGCGGTCGAGTACCATCGCCGCAATCGACGTAGATCTTCCTTGATTCGATGGCCCGTGTGTATGCGTGGGCCTGCTTCCGTCTCCAGAAGTGGACGTGCTTGCGCCATGGTTCGTCTCGGACGGACTGGCTGAGTCCCGGTATGGCCGTCTCCGAGCTGGTGCGGGTTTGGGAGACGCCTTGACTTTTTCACGACATACGGGGCAGGTATTGGCTGTCCTCAACCATTGCTGTATACAGACCACGTCATCGAGCAATCACATGACGATAGGGATTCGATACCCACCTCCAAGCAATCCTTGTGTAACCAATGCGTACACTCTACCAGTTTTGTCAAGACATCAGAAGGCTGGTACTGTTGAACGACATCCCCGTCAGGCAACGCACTGGAGAATGAATCACGGTACGCACGTCATCCAAGCAGATGGGACACCTCATCTCACTGTCGGACCTTTTCCACTCCTTGAACGTCCCAGTTGGAAGAGAGGTAATCACGTCCTCTGGCGTCGCTTTCGAACGCACCTCACCCAACATGCTCGACAGCGACAACAGCGCCTCGTACGAATCGTCAAACAACTCGTCGGGCTAAACGAGTCGTACGACCTGAGTACCATCCAACCAAGACGAAAAAACTCACGTACCACATAATCGCCGAGGTTACCTCTCCTCCCAATCGCCGCCCTCAACATGGCAGGTCTAAAGCCCCGCGTACCCTCGCCACCCCTATCCAGCTGGAACCTCTGCCGCAACGACCGTAAACGCGAACGCCCCTCTTCTCCACCGGACATCTCCGCACGCGCAGGACCACTCACAGCCGGGGGAGACGGTCCAAAGGCGTTCCGGCCAGACGACGCACGCCAGGGAACATCCCGCGTGATCACCGTGGGCTCTGTCGGATTTGCATTCACAGCCCAGTGTGGCGCACCACGCACATCTGGGCGGGATTCGTGCTCCAGCACGTTCGTACTGCCAAAGAAGGATGATCCCCTCCGATATGGTTCTCCAGTCTGCGGGCGCGCCCCGATCGGATGGGATGGCGAGCGCTGTCGAGCCAAAGACGACCCCTCCGTCGTATTCCCGTTCGAATTCGACTGCGGACTCGTGAATCGCGCAAGCCGAGAACGCAAGCTCCCAAATGAACCCCGCCTGTTCTCACCGACGCCCTCTCCAGGACTTCTTCCGCTCCCACTCGCACTCCGAAGACCGCCCATGAACTCGGTGCGTTCATTTCGGGACGGGTTGCTCGAACCTGACACAAGGCCGTGGTTCTGGAGAGTGGCAGGATGCGGGTAGTACGGCTGCCCGGGCCCAGGCGACGTATTCCGCCGCCCGTCCTCGTGCGAACGGTAGAAACTCTCCAGGATTCTTGCTGGTAGGAACCGATCACGCTCCGCTCTTTCCGGAGGGGCGGGCCGATGGTTATTCTCGTATGATGCTGGTCGTGTTGGTGCTGGTGGTGCGGGCCTAGAAAACGTGTTTTGGCTGGGTTGTTGGGAACGTCCGGGAGAAGCGAAATTGATCAAACTGCCTCTACGCACAGCGGAGCTAGCCCGACGGGCAGGGTTGCGGTGTGGCGGAGTATAATCAGGAGGCGGCGTACGACTACAATGAACATGAAACATCAGCATGTGATGGAGGATTCACAGCAAGAGCCTTACCCGGCATAAGGGTGTGGTCGAGACCATTCCGGGGACGGTGGACGCTAAGTCAGACTGGCATTAGACCAGAGAAAACAACGTCAAGACATGACGTACCGTAGGTAAGAGGTCATCCAAGTCCATCTCACTTCCGCTGTCCTCGAAACCCAATCGCGAGGCAGCGCGAGATTCCTCAGAGCCCATCGGAGAAGGTATCACGGTCGACGAGAGAGAAGTCTGGTCTACTTCTGCATTCCTCCTCAGCGAGTCCCTGAATAATCCAGATTGGAAAGTAGAAAGGTTGAGGTTGCTATACGAGTATTGTTGGTTGTTACTTGTCGTAGTCGTTGTGCCGAAACTCGGCGTCGTTGTATTTGCTGCAGACCCGAGTTGACCCAAAGACGGCCGAGATGATCCCGTCGAGACAGGAATCTGTGAATGTTCCTCTCTCGCTGAGCCGATGGATGCCCGAGCAAGTCCAAAAGGGAAACTCCTGCTCTGACTTGACCGCTCATTCTGTCGCTCTCGTTGCCTGTCGAATTCCCACAACCTTTCTTGCTCCCGATCTCGCTGCCTTTCTCGCTCCCGTTCCCGTTCCCTCAGCTGTCTTTCTTGCTCTGCAACTACCCTCGAGTCATCCCATTCAAGCAGCCTGTGCGTGTCTGCAAGGAATTCCGAAAAGGACCGTTGAAACGACGCAGCCGTCTCCGACTCTTCTCTGTTCGTTGTCGGCAGTGACCCACGTGTTGCACTAGCGTCAAACGAGGGGAGACTTGCCACTCTCTCCACCTCCGAACGCGGCGGGACCGGCGACGCTGCACCAAGACCACGGCCACTCTCGCGCTCGCTCGGCGAGTCGAACCAGTGCGTATCCAATTCGTCGTCCATGTCGAAGCTGGATCGACCGAGGCGCGCGCGGAACCGCTCCAGGGCAAGGGCGTGACGTCGTTCGGATGCACTTTCGGACATGAGCGAGTTGGAGGATGGGATGGACGACCACGAGGTGTTGGGGGGGATATCTTGTGAGGGTGGTTGATTGGCATGGATTGCGGTGGTGATGGGTGTAGGTCCCCTCGACCTCTCGCTGTGGTTACCAGATGCACGTGGTGGCACGGGTTCTGTTGATCAATGGCGTTACTCGATGTGCAAGCACAGGGTCTCTATTGGAGCGTACTCACCCGTGATGGAGGGATATCGGGAAGTGGCGGGTTCTCGGCTAGGCGATGACCTGTTTCTGTCCTCACCAATGTTGAAGACGTCGAATACGGAGGGCACAGATTCCCGCTCTGTGGAGTGTTCCCTGATGACTCGAATTCGATCACCGAAGCGATTTTGTGACGACAAGCCTGCGGATGGAAACGTAAGGCAACGCTTGTGACAACAAGAGGGTACTTTACGTGGTTGCCCGCCTGGATGGTCTTGTGCACGGGATGACGAAACGGGACGGTCATGCGTGGCCGACTGATCGATGTCTCTTGGTTGCGGCCCATCGTCGAGCAGATCCCCATCGCCATGCAGAGTGCGTTGCCTGGCCAAGATTTCCTCGGTGACGATGGATGGTGGCGCAAAGGAGGAGCGATCGGGGGGAAATACGAGAGGGGACAGGCTCGCGCGCACACGCCTTATGTGTGAGGTGGGAGGTGGTGCGGATGATCTGGTGGCCACTTGAGTGGTGATGTCGTTTTGGGAGGGTCGCATGAACGCGGGTGTAGAGCTAGCAGAGATGGGTTCCCCCACGCGCTCATGGGTGACAAGCGACGAAGCGGCGCCAACGGGAGGGCGATAAGAAGGGTAGGGTGGATGTCTACTAAAAGTGGAAGTGGTGGGTGCAGAGGGGACTGCACCGGACGCAGTTGACGTTGGTGCTGGCGAGAAGCGTGAGTGGACGGGTCAGGGCGAGGCGAGGTGAACTGACCAGGAGAAAAGTCGGTTTGTGCAAGAGGCACTGTCGAGGCAATGTGTGTGGTGGAAGGAGATCGGCTGGAAGAATGGAAAATTAATGGCTGAGAATGCCAGTGGTCATTTGGAGGGGCTGGATCGGGTGGCAGTGGTGGGGAACGTGTTGCGGCGAGGGATGTGCGAAGGGCCGCGATTTGGCGGTCAAACTCGGCAAAGCGTTGGAGCGAGGAGCGGAGGGCGTCTTCTTGTACGGGCTGGCCAGCGACGGTGGTGGGCGGGATGCCATCGGTGGCGAGATCGCTGTGTGAGCTGGACTGTGCGGTGTTGTAGCCACTGCTCGAGGACGGGTTCGACGAGCTGGACGAGCTGGTGCTACGAGCGCGCTTGTTGCGAGGGGATTCAGAGCCACTGGCATTTGGCATGGCAGAGTCGGGATGACCGCCACATTCTTCAAACGGACGCTTGCCACGCGCACCGTGCAGACGCAGATACGACGAGGACATGGACATGGTGGTGGAAGAAGGAGGAAAATGGGTTTTTTTTTCTTTAAAAAAAAGGGTGATGCGCGGCTCTTGCGACATCTTCCACTGCCACTCCATCCAACAGTCCATCCTCGCCGTCGGCCTCGACTTATCCCTAGACCCTCGTATTCCCGTCGGATTCGGCATCCAGCCCTGGTCCGGTCTCATTTCGGAAGTCGGTGCGGTCTGGAGAATGTACTGGGACGCTGTCGTACACTCGGCGCCTTGGATGATATGCAACGAAGACGCACGCAATTCTCTTGCAATGACGGACATGGGCGTGACGCTTTCGCAAAGTATACAGCATGTCCGACGGTGCCCGCCTTGTCGTGGATACGCCAACGAGCTGGGCCGCCACAACAAGTGCGGGCGCAGACTGTCCCAAGCCGCCCATATCTCCCGCATCTTTTTGACAATGATGGCACTTGTTCGTACGTACGTCCGCGCCCGACCCACGCAGAGCTACCCCGAGGTTTCAAGCACTCGCACTGGACAATGGCAACGCTTGGTCGCTCCAGGGATGACACACTGCGGATGGAACAATCCATCTGACCAATCGCACGCAATGGCGTTACGATGCAGCAGGGACATCCGAGCTACAGTCATCGACTTGACACACCCTACCACAGTCATATTATACATAAACGGGCAGCACCTTCTTGTCCCTATTGGCAGCGGCCTCCGGAAAGGGAGCCGAGACTCGATCACAAGGCACACTTGTGGCATGATGAGGTACGCGACGAAACTTGTCTGAGATATCTAAGGAGGGTCTCGAATTCGTTCATCCTGTCTTTGAACACAGGATGGATGGTGACATCTCAATGACCGCGCCTGAAGCAGGTCATACGCGACTTGCAAGTGATATCGGTCAGTTCTGTCCAGCCTTTCCTATCGTGAATGATTCAAAGACGACGCAAAGCATTCTGCCAGCCCAGTGGATCAGCCTAATTCAAACAAGGCTCCGCTGCTCCGACCGAGAAAAGGTTTGGGTTTCATGTGGCCCATTTTCGGAAACGCCAAGGTGGCACCACCGTGTTGTTACCTGAATTAGTCGGATCTAAACAACTATGTACGTACGCCGTGCGGTAGATGTACATGGCTGGTGTCGACGAGGTCCCCATTGATTGCTTTCGCGACTCTTTCGTTCTGAAGGCGGTCCACTTGAAGCAGGCTGTGGGCCGAAAGTCGGGTGGTGATAGGCGGCCCGGGAGTCACATCTAGGAAACGGAGATTGTTGCATCAACACATTGATACACCACGAGGTTTCCTCCTCGGATATGCAGGATCGGGTGGCTCGAATACTTTTCCTGCGAAATCGTGATCGAAGGTGCTTTTGACCTCGAGGTCGCAGACTCGGAGTCAAACGTCTCTGTGGCTGTAAAAGTTCGTCACGCTTGATGTCCGGATTTGGCGGACCGCTTGATCGATCGGATGATGCCGACTCTTCTGTCATTCCAACTCTCACCGCGGGCAGGGCCAAAGTTTGAAAAGTTCATTTTTGACCCCGAAAAAAAAAGTATGCACCATTCGAAAAATAGATCCAAAGTACTCACGATGATACAGTGCATGTGTATTTTGGGCACCGTCGTCGCCGTATCCCGGGGCCGGTGTCTCATTAACCACACTGCTTTGTCCATACTCCACGTCCGACAAAGATACTCATTAAAAAGGGCCATCTGCAATGGCACTTTGGAAGACGCTTTGGAGGACGCGCACAGTATGTTGCCCTCCCGCTTTGAACACGTGTCGTCGTGCTGGACAAAGATGCGGGTGGAGACGACATTGTAGCCAACGTCTACGTCGTTGGAACAATAGGGTGTAAGAAAGATATAAATCTCTCTAGTTTGGATGAATCCACTCAAATCCGCCTCTCTCCACCACCACCACAGAGGGTTTCGTATACCTTTGCATTTCTTGTGGCACGATCATCTCATTCAAATGGGCGAGGTATGGTTTCTACTCCCTCGTGGGACTTTTGAACTGACCAGTTCGATTCAGGTTTACTCCTGCACGTATGCCGACTGTGGCAAACAATTTTCAAAGGCGTTCGAGTTCAAGAAGCACATGGCCGTTCACGAAGACCCAGGCAGGTATGTACACTTACGCTACGACGCGACCACAGTCAAACATAATGGTCACGACTAGCGTCTTTTCCTGCCCATCATGCCATTTCATCACTCTTCAAAAAAAGAATCTCAAGATCCACACTGGTACACAGTAAGCATCTCATCCATCTTTGTCATACACCGGGGCGCTTATTTCTGTTCCTTGCAGCACCGGCGAAAAAAATCATCAGTGCCCCGACACGATGACCGATGGGCCGTCGGAAGAACGCTGCAACTATAGAACAAATGACCCTGCCGCCCTGACAAAGCACCGAAAGAAAGCCCACGGGTATATTCCCCGACCTTGTTTCAGGTCTCCCGCTCGCGTCACCTCTCCCCGCAAAGCCCAGGAAAACAAAGAAGCAAGCCTCGTGCAACGTCATCGGCCGTACCCGCATGTCGTCTTCGTCCCATACCCTGTATACCCCTTGACGGCCAATCTGAGCAATCACCTCGGGCATGTGTTCGCTGCCGATGCGTTTCCGAATGGCGGCGTCTTCTCCCAGCCTATTCCGCAGGGAAATGCGAACGTGTATGGACTAGGCCCCACCCACGCGTCCGGGTTCTGTGCCTCTGGTTCTAGCGGCGGTGCACAAGCTACTCTGTATGGAGGGACAGGGCAGGCC
>JBBPTX010000186.1:0-51306 GCA_038094595.1 Pulveroboletus aff. annulatus
GGCTTCTTCTCCACTGTCCCGCGGGGAACCAACGCCAGCAGGTCTCTCCTCGTCGGGAGGAGGCGCTGAGGGACTAACGACTTCCCAATGCGTCCAGATTGGTGTTTGGTGGTGGTGATTACGAAGTGTTCGTGAACGATAGCGAACAAAGCAGATGACAGATAAAAGCAGAAGATTGAAGCCCACGATGGCACCAAATATGATTCCAATAATCGCGCCTTTCGAGAGAGTTGAAGCATTGGAGTAGGGATAAGATGTTGCAGAGGTAGTGGCTGTGGCTAAAGTAGAGGTGGGAGTAAGCGTGGGAGGGTATGTGAATGTCGAGGACGTAATCGTAGCAGGTATCGCGGTGGAAGACGACGACGCAGGAGGAGTAAGACCACCCCAGGTCCAGGCCCCGTCTGTCCCGAGGGGTATCTGCAAAAAGGAGTATCAATCACTGCCCCAACGACGTCATTACATTCTTCGCGCTCCATAAGGATTCTGGTGGACCAGTGCCCACAGCACAGCAATGGATTGCCAAGGCGAATACAGGGTAAAAGACAGATACTCACGCTGGGCCCATAATAAGTCAACGGCAACTCCAACGTCGTTACACTTGTCGCAACAGGTTGCCCAGCCGGATTGGTGACGACTATTGTTGACAGCGTCATCCATGAAGGTAGTTGCTGTGTACCCGCCATTGCGAGCGGCAAGTTATAGCGCAATAATGGGAAGAGAAAAAAGAACGGGAATGGACAAGAAAGTGAAATACGGGTTGATATTTGACAATTCAAATAGCCTAACGTGGTGTTCGAGACCGTTTATGAATGGCAAGAGGGACGAGGGAATGTGTGGAGTCTGTAAAATGAAACCGGGTTGGGTTTGCCGGACCGAATAGAGAACACACGCACCTGACAAGTCAGTATTATGGAGGTGGAGAGCTTCGTTAGAAAGGTTCGTGATAAAGGACAGCAAAAAGGCGGGAAAAAGGCCGAGGGATGGGGAGGGTCTCCAAGAGAGCTGAGAACAAGTGCAGCTGTGGGAACAAAAGAGCCGACGCGGTTCGTTTGTCACGTGCGTTGATTTTCGATGAAACAAGATCACCGAAGATGATCGGGATCAACTGACATTGTGGGCGTGCCCGTGTTTATTACAGACTCTTTGGTTGCCTTGAGACGCCAGGAAGCAGCACATACAATTCACAAAGCACGAATGAAACACACGACCATGTGTCTGTCGAGTTCTATCTCTTCCACTGCACAATCTTCGCGCAAACATGTCTCCAGACGAAAAGAGTGTCACACCTGCAATCACAACATCTTGCATCACTTCTTCTTGCCCAGGTGAGAGATGTTCTCCCGGACGACCTTCCCTTTCTCGCGGATATTCTCGATGTTTCGATCTACGTCCGCTCGCCTCTCCTCAACTGACGATACCATCTTTGTGTACGCCTGGACCTTTTCTCTTCACGAAGGATTAAGTAACACCGGAGCACTTGAATGGTGAACCCAAAACTTACGCAACGTGGTCCTTGACCTGCGTCATTGGCAAGGACAGCGTACAAGATCAGATACAAGCGTTAAAGGTCAGCGCTACGTACCATGTTTAAGATTTCCGTGTATTCCTGAGCAAGTTCTGCCCAGCGCATTACGAGTGCCAATGCTTAACAGCGGGACGGGCTTACTATCGGCACCTTTCACCCATTCCTCTCTCGAACACTCTCTCCATCGCTTCCAGTCTGCTTGCATCTCCTCGAGGTTGATAAATTCACCGGCATTCTCGAACAGCGATTCCAATACTGAATTTGATGTAGCGACAGGTGGATTCGGTAGTACGGGCATTGGTGGAACATGGGCAGAAAATGACAAATACTCCTGGGACTAACCATCATCACGTAGATCCAGAAAGACCCGAATGCATTGAAGTCGCTTACGTCTGGATCATGCTGCTGCACCTGCTTCAATCTCTTTGTGGAACCTTGAGTCTGATGACCATCGTCGGGATACCACCCATGTTCTTCCATGTCTTCGGGTTGTATTCCACGTTTCGTCCCCCCAAAGTTTCTCTGCGAGTTGTCACTTCTTTCCATACCCACCTCTGTCTCGCTCATGGCATCCAAAGATCTGGTCGAATGAATGAATATGTTGTCTGCCTCACAGCCAACGTCCGCCCCTAGTCCCCCAAGCACACGTGCAGGCACTGGTGCAGCGATGTCGTGCTCCGAGCTTGCCTGTACCACACCTGCGCTCTGACCACCTCCGGACGCCTCGAAGCCGCGCATATATCCACCCATCTCGGTCCCACCACTGGGACGCGTACCTGTCTCACTTCCAGACCCCATAAACATGATATCGCTTCCATTCGGATTTGTCGCTTCATCCCGGCCCTCCGTGAGAATCCCAAATCCCTTCTTGAGACCCCTCGGCAAGGAGGCCGGTGTCATCGGCCTCGGAAAGTCGAATGGTCCTTGCGCCACGGTCTTCCTTGGAGTCTGCCCAGCATCCTGTTGTCGTACCGCCGTCGGGTACGGTATAATCGACATTGGTGTCATCTCGGGCCTAACGATACCTTCAAAGCTCCGCCGGCTCGTGTTCAGTGTCCCGTGGCCTGGCCCTTGGTTTGGACGTGCGCCTTGTGGGCCAGAATCATTTCCGGCACCGCGTTTCGGACCCAAGAACGCAGAAATCGATCGCGCTTTTCCGTTCCCAAACGTGTCTCTGTCCCCGTCTCTCTCGCGCATGTCCCCCGAAGGTTGATGGAGGTCGGACGATGGCGCACAAGATATCGGGCGTGGTACAAAAGCTTGTCTGGCACTCATGTCGATGAAGGGCCCTGGAGTAAACGCGAAGGGGGGAGAGCAAAGAAACTGTAAAGTCGAGTCCAAAAGCACGCGATTTATATATAACGGATTTGCACGTCACGTGTTATGACGCATTCCTTTCCCCTTCCAATCATAACCAACAGCGAGACGAATGTACAGGCCCGAAGTTCTACACAAGTTTCTACACTTACCAAATGTTGTATGACGCACAGTTTTCAAGGTGTTCCCAAGCACTTAAGGTCTCATTGTTTTGCCCGGCGCGTGAAATCCGCTTGGCCCCTGTAGCCTTTCTCCGAAGTTTAACTGTTCGTTCAACCGTCGCGTTGTTCAAGGAGTGTTGCATGCGTTCGCCCAGTACACCGAAATTTCCAATGTGTTTGAGTTAATAGGTCATTGTAACATCGGCCGCCTGGCGAAATGGCATCGCGTCTGACTACGAATCAGGAGATTGCAGGTTCGACCCCTGCGGTGGTCATTGTATTTTTATTTTTAGTCTGGCATGCCATAGATTTCGTCACTAGTACTATCCCTGGTCGACATTCCCACAGTCTTTGTGTTATAACGACCACTAACCCCGTGGCTTCCTCAATGTCTGTTTCGGTCATCGCAACCCCAACCAACTTGAACCGAGGAACTTGTTGACGCTGAATTTTGGGAGGTTTTCGCCCCGTGGTGCATTTTCCATTGGACCATTCACCGACATTCTCTTGACCTCGCAACCACAATCTAGTACCAGTTTGCACTGGGGCTCACCGCATCTAATCTACCCTGCGTGGTCCATGCAGGTTAAGATAACCGTCAAGTTAACGTGACTACCCATGTAGCAAATACCTCGCGCTTTATGGGTCAATCTCTTCACTCCTACGCGTGTTCATTCCCTACCACAGTGCCGTCGCCATTGGGAGAAACACGAGTACCTTGGTTCCACAATGCCAAATTCCGGTACACCCCTTCATCCCGTTTTCCCGCCCCCCTAGTTCAGTAATGGCCTGCTAGAAAACTTCGGAAACGTCGTAAGTGTTTGTCCTTTTTGTTTGCCGTGTGTTCGTAATGCCCTTGCAGCTCAGCGACGACTACCTTACCTAAAATCTTTGCCCTGGCGCGGTGTCGTGCTGTTGGCCCAAGTTGACGGGATGCTCGTCGCAACGTGATGGGTAACCTACTCGCAATCCATCCTGTGGATCCCGTGTGTTCGATACTCTCTTCAGATTTCCGCTCTAACTTGTATTCAGTGTCAGAATTGTCAAGATCGGGTGGTTCAATGTTCCTTCGAACCTGAGCCCGGAGTTCAAATGTTTACCCTGGGACCGTGGAAGTACAGCGGACGTTCGTTGGGATAGTCAGCTCCGGTATGTCACGGTTTCCATGGTATACCAATAATGTATTTCTTGTATGAGACTTCGTTTTGTATTTTCGTATCAAAGTTGACTCTTTGCACCAAGGTCTTTTTTTTGGCTGTGCCAATCAGGTTGCCTCCCGCCATCATCGCACGCGACCGTTGACGTCATATCAGGCGCCGCATCTATCCGTAACTAGTAGATCAAGCGATCGTGGGAGGCAAGGTTTGCCCTCGATTCACACTTGTTTTCGTGTTCATTCGCTGCAGACACATCCCCGTCGGAACGATGAGGATTTTACCGAGTTTACTCACAGCGACAGGTATGTGTTGGTCATCCTGACTACGGTACTTGTACTAAGCGTACTAGGCAAGACAAGCGTCGACATCGGTTCCAACATACGAGCGGTAGCTTTCCTACCTGATGAAACCCCACGCATCGTTAGCGGTGAAGAAAGCGCGTTTCAGCTGCGCCATCTCACCGATGCCATGATGGGAGAACCAATCGGATCGAGCACAGACGCCCTCGCCGTTGCCACATCCGTAGACGGGAAATGGGTCGTCACTGGTGCGACAGACGGATTTACAATCTGGAGTAGGATACCGGACGGAGGAGCCCCGGTCAAGGTGGCGTACCACCCCATCAGTGGAGTGAGATCCATCGATATCTCTGCGGACGCGAACTGGGTGATAACGGGGTCAGACGCCCGCACTGCCGACGTGTGGGAGTTGTCCACGGGAGAAAGGCGCCCAGGCCTTGGTCCGCTCAAACACGAGTACAACGTGGTCGCAGTCAAGTTCTGCCCTTGCGGCAAGCGTATCGCTACGGCCACCCTCTTTGGTTCGATCCGAATCTTTGCCACGAGGTCAGGGCAAAAGCTTTTCACCATCCCGGTCTCAGTCATATCGACTTTTTCTGTCCCCAACGTCACGATTGCTTGGTTCACCCATCGCCCGCAAATCTTTGTAGTGTCCCAGGGTCAGATCAAATGTCTCAATTCCGATGATGGATCCATTGTCTTCCAGTGGGCGCTTCGCGGTGTCAGCCATCCTTCGTCTGTAGTTCTATCACCCGACAACAAACTCATCGCATATTCTTTGAATGACACGATCGTAATCCGAGATACAACTACCCGTCAGCAGATCGGAGAACCCCTTGAACACGATGGGAACGTATCATGTATCGCGTTCTCCCCTGGAAGCGGATATCTCGTAGTCGGTGCAGGCACAAAGATCACCCTTTGGGATCTCGGAAGACTCTTTGTGAACGCCGCCTACTCCCCCAGTGTACGAGTTTGCTTTTGCGTGGCTACCTGATCTGACGCCCTCCTGTTAGACTACTATCGCGCGCGTCGAATCGTGCACGCGCCACGATCAGGATACGATCAAGAAGCCCCCTCCAGTGAGTATGTTGCAAGTGGGGGCGCGAGTTCGGTCATTCATTCCGCTATCGATAGCCAACTTTCTCGTTACCCCTTTTAAGCATCAGCAATGCAGCGGTCAAGCCGTGGCTTCATAGCTTCTTAAAGAACGCAGAGGAAGTACTCTCGGCGGAGATTGATTCGTCTACATTTGTTTCCAATCATGATATCTTTGCTAATCGGGCTCTTATACGAGGGCGTCTCGGATCCGAGCATGTGACCATGGCGCTAAAGGATGCTGAACAGGTAGAATTCCTGATACTCTTGAATATCTGTGTTAACTGGAGCATGCGGTCAGTCTTTGTCCATTCAGGCGTCAGCAATAGGTCATATCGCAAAGTCCATTGCTTTGATTCATTGGAAGAGCTACGACTTGGCAAAGCAGGAGATTCCCAAGCTTCATGCTTTCCATTCACATAAGCATGGGTCACTTTTGAAAGTCGTCCAGGTTAATGTTGACGTTTCAAAATTGCAATTGCACTCTTAATAGTTCGTCGACAGAGCACTCTCCTTTGTTTATCTGGGGAATATGATGAACAAATACTCCGTGTAATGGAACTTAACATAGACAAAAGGCTTTTGTGGCTTGTTCAGGTATGTGTGTAAGCGACGACGGGGGGTGTCCAATTACCATCTTTATTCAGGCAAACATGCACCTATATAAGTGGTGCTTCGAGGATGCCATGAAATCGTTTAGGGATGCCCATGTACCAACCCTTTTCCCCCACGAAGAAACGCCGGAAATGTGGTCCATTTCATTTGTAACTTTTTTCTATATCTGGAATCTCGTTTTATCGAGTGCTAACATCACCCAAAGATCTTTGGATGGAAATTCAGTGGCCTCGCGATCCAGATTCAACAGAAAAAATGTCAGTTTCTCCTAGACAACGGGGATGCAGAAGCTGCACATCTCTACCTTGAGGTGATGAAGATCTATCAGAGGGAGATCGTGTTACATGTAGAACTCGCAGATTGGTCTAGAGGTGGGCGACAACGATATCAACACACATATGAATTGAGCATTTTTTTACAGTCTTCAAGAGAAACTGTCTCGAGAAGCTCGAGGCCATCGGTGACAAGGCTCTAGCCTCTGGCGATTTCAAGGAAGCCATCAGACAGTATACGGCCGTGGAACCTCTTATTGGGGATTTGGAGCCAAAATTTACCCTCTTCTTGAAGAGGAGTGAAGCACATTTGAATTGTGGTCAAGAAAACTGGGATAACGCACTGAGAGATGCAGATGAGGTACGGTCATCATTCTACTCCTTTACGAGATCCAATGTGTTCTCTCAGGCAGTCCGATTAAATCGATATTCCCCCTGGGGTCATGAAAGGAGGCATGCAGTCCTATATGAGTACCAACACTATCATGAAGCAGCGGAATCATTAGATGAAGTGGTCCGATGTCTTATGAATTCCATGGATCCCAAGTCGATTGGTACGTCTCTTTTGCCTCCCGCGCCACGCCTTTCGCCTGAACGACATCACGCCGGCAGAATTGCGAAATCAAGGTGTAAAACCCATGCAGACACGGAAGCTCATCATCGATATCATCGAAGAGATCCTTACCCAACCCCGCCCTTACGTTCTGATTAACACCAAAAGCGGACGTCTCTGCAACAAGCAAAAGCAGACAGAGGTGTTTAGAGCTGATCCCGCGTACAAGAAGCTCATCCTATCCCCGGCATCAGAGCTCGAGGTTGACGCCGTCTGGAAAGGAGCCATCCGACTATACTTCCGCTACACGACGTTCTCGCACACGTGGGAAGAAAACGGTGAACCCGAGTACCGCCATGTCGAAAAGATATCGGTGGAGGCTCTCGCTGAATCACTCCCTAATATGAAGTTGCAAACGTTTTGCAAGAAAACGCGCGAGCATGGCTATTGGTGGGCGTGGAGCGACACGTGCTGTATCAACAAGGCCGAAAAAGAGGTGTTGAACATGTCACTGCGGTCCATGTACCGGTGGTACTCCGATTCGTCGCTCACGATCGTTCACCTCAAGGGTGTATCTCGGCAGTTGGATACGCTTTTGGATGTTTTGGATGAAGTTTTGAAGGAGTTTGTGAGTTGTAGGTGGAACCAGCGAGCATGGACCCTGCAGGAGTACTTTGCTTCGAGGGTTATCCAATTCTACACGGAAGACTGGAAGCCGTATCTTCCCATCGAACGTCGCTCGGACACCAACCCCATCAATCACAAGACCTCTCTTGCCATCAAACGCGGAATGCAACTCGTCACAGGGTTAGACGCAGACAGTCTTGCTGCGCTCAAACCAGGAACGGACGACGCGCGCCAGAAGCTCCGTCTAGCTTCCACACGCACAGCGACAAGAAAAGAGGACATGGCCTATTCATTGTTGGGTATCTTCAAAGTCACCATCGAGGCTATCTACGGTGATGACGAAATACCACGTGCACTCGGTCGTCTTTTGGGACCGTTGCTCACAAAGTCCGCCGACGTCACCATACTCGCTTGGAGGGGCAAGACCTCCGAATATAACACCTGTCTCCCTGAAGATATCACTGTATACCACGAGTCTGAATCCCTTCACGTTCCCGACCCGGTGGAAGGGGAAGCGCTGACCGCCTTGATCCCAGGGTTGCAGTCGAGCATGACCGAAGCAGATCTCGACTCGGCCGTAAAGCTCCATGACCGGCTGCTCGATCTTCCACCCCCAGAACTTCACCATGGCCGACTCAAATTGCCATGCATCTGGTTTCCGCTCCAGTTCGTAACCCTCGACCCAGTCTCTAGGGTTTACACCGCCACGGTACCACTGTTGGGTAAAGTCGAGATCAAAACTGAGGACGACCTGTCGAGCTCGCGTAACATGGTCCTCGTACATCCATGGTTCCGGCGTCTCTTGGATTCGGACATTCCCATGTTGAATTCCGCGCGGCACGATCGTGCATTGGAGCTTCTTGCTGCTCTCAGACAACCCTTTGGTGCCATCTTGCTTGCTTGGAATCGTTCATCCAGGGATTACGAGCGTGTTGCTGCTGATGACCTCATCACAGTGCAGATACGCGAGGACGTTTTGCCGAAGCAACTTTTTGAGTACATAGATGTGCTATACATACGTTAGCGGCCCTTGCTGTCGTTGTTATCGTCTTTTTTCGAAACTGGAACCCGACCTGCTTACCATGTGTTATTATCAGCGACCCACTTGCACACAATATTTCCAGTCCCCTTTTATCACGGTCTAGCACAGTGGGTTCAGTATCCAGACACATGTCAGCGATCGCCATCCTGGCTTTGATATATGCAGCGATGTGACTAGCACAGGATTGCAAGGGTCCCATGGTACCACACCATCGATAAACATTCCATCCGTGCGAAATTATTCTCTGCGTTGTGGAAAGCAGATGGTGGGAGCGGCGTTCTCAACACTTACCGAGGTCTCTTGCAATCCTGCATGATATCAGTTGCGTTCTTTCTTTCTTTCGAACTCTTGTGTCTGACACCATATCGGAGGTTCGAGACCATCTGACCGATCAGCAACGAACCACCGTATCCGCTGCAGCCGGGTGCCTCGTCGACCTGACTAATGAAACAAATTCAAGCCGACACGACGAACTCGAGATGGCAATAGAAAACAAGAGTGCCTGAAGTTATTCCGATCGGGATACCTGTCCTGACCTTCTCCGAGTCCGTCTCGGAAGAGAGGGCGCATCTATCTTTCGAAATTTGAGTGACGCGGACTCATACATGACATTGACGGGACTCAAGGAACCTAGATCATCTGGACCTTTCTGAATCCAGATCCGAATCGGATGGATGGATAATCACTTGGAGCACTCATCAGCACACTCGATCGATCAGGCGAGACAAGACGTACGACATGACACGATGCGGCCGTCGGGGGAGAAGCGTATCCAATAGTGTGAATTTCCCCGAGAAAATCCCGAACGAGTGGATATTGTATTGCCAGTGATCTTTCAGAGCCAGTTTCCTGATTCCCGCCATTCCGGAGGCCCGGCGGGTGACTCGAAACAAGTGAAAAGAAGTGTCAAAAAAGATAAATGGCTCAACGGGAGCACATGCGCATCGCTAAGCTCAAAGCCACGTTGAGAGTACTGGAGGGAGAGCGGACCGGAAAATGCCTGGCCCTTGTAGCGGCCGTACCAACTTCAAGTTGAAAACCCCTTCCTTTTCGGGCAGTCTCAGGCATCCGACTCGGAGTCGGCGTCTCTACAGTACCACATGCCAGCACGCACCGATTGCCTTTGCCAACATCCTGCTACGGCTGCTGTAACGCGGCGATACTCCCACCTTCCCACCGGCATCCACGTGTCAAGACCACATCCACTGTCTGCACCACACCACACTGTGAGAATCGCCGAAACATATTCAAC
The DNA here is from genome assembly GCA_038094595.1 of Pulveroboletus aff. annulatus. Taxonomy (NCBI): domain Eukaryota; kingdom Fungi; phylum Basidiomycota; class Agaricomycetes; order Boletales; family Boletaceae; genus Pulveroboletus; species Pulveroboletus aff. annulatus. The sequence goes on from JBBPTX010000186.1 coordinate 9,919, forward strand.
GACAAGTTCCTGCAGCACGTCACATCGCACTGAACCCGAATCCACTTCTGAGGTCTCTCAGGCTAAGCTGGTTCGGGCCGAGGTCCGAGGACGTGTCACCAAACAAACCGACCCAGCTCGGAATCACGATAGGCGAGGCAAGTACCTAGTGGAATCGACCCGGACTCAACGCTCTTGGCGACACCGGTACCCTCGAATGCCTCGTGTGTGTGTGTGTGTGTGTGTGAAGGTAATAGTAATCAATTGGAATTGCCGTCGTCGGAATACCCCTCGCGTCAAACTGTACCCACCACCATATCCACGCAATTGATACCACAGCGATAAGTAGGTGCCTTGAGGCAAAATTGTCTCAGGCTCACACGACGGCCACGTTCACATCGATTCCACCAGGCAGGGTTCTCATCCCCGCGGAGCGTGTTTGTTGTGCATTCAAGTTCGAGTTGTATCCACGGGCCCAATGAGACTAGCTCCAACTACGAAGGAAAATGTGTCGTACACTGCACCCATTAAATACGATTTGACTCTACCGTCGATCGCAGCAAAAAGGGAGAGAGGAGAGAAAACGAAAATGGGTCAACTCGAGAAATGATCTTCAGGACTGAAAAGACGAAACAAATAAGTTATTGCTCGCGGGTTTTACTAGAGTAGCTAAAAATTATGCAGGCCGCCTGCGTATCAAGGCGATGAAACATCAGGTCGAGTAATTAACATGCGACATGTGTGAGTTGGAGTGATGCAAGATGAAATGACGTGCGTGGTAACCTGTGGATGCATGCCCCTTCGTAGCTCTTCGTATGGGTCGTACGGCGGGCCATATACATGGAATGTAGGGTACTTGGCCCAGAGCGTCGAATGTCATGCGATAATTTAATGGATGATTGGTTGAACACTTCCAGTGGGCTCGAGAGAAAAGAACCCTCGTTTTGGCCGATGGCGCTAGCGATCCGAGATCTAGGGCTCTGGCGTGGCGGCCGAATGTTGTTCTGTGATGGTCTGCTCAGACGGATCCTCTTGGCGCCCGTGTGTCCTGTGTCCCACGACCCCGACACCACGTAAGAAAAGAATGGCTATTAAGGAAGCTATGAAAGACCACACTGTCAGCATACGTTCCATTTGGAGAAAGTCGGAAAACACGTACCAAGGAACGGGAAAGCAGCACTCGTCCACTGAGCATCTCTGTAACCATCGAGTTGTGCTGATGGTGGCACGTTCGATGCAGAAGAATTCACCACAATGCCAAGTTTAGCAGACTGTGATTTCACGACACTGTTATACACGATCGTGGTGATCGTAAGACCGAACGCGGTTCCGAGCTACAAAACGTGAACGCGAATCAGCCATTGGCAGGGCAATCACTTGACGTGAAACAATGGATAACGTACCTGAGTCATTGTCTGAAACAGTCCTCCTGCGAGACTCTGCTCGTGAGGGAATACGATCTTTGCGACGAAAATAGTGCCAGAAGCAAACACAAAGTCAGCTCCGAACACGATCATGACGGTGGACGGGAAGCCGAAAGCCCAATATGTCGCCGACGGGTTGATAAGCGCGAACAGGACGCAAGCGGATCCAGTGATGAGTGTTCCGAATACTGCAAAGAGGGACCGTCAGTCATACATGTCTAGCAACCAAAACTGAGGTGGGCATACCAACAAATGCAGCCAGGGGAAGTCTTGCAACCAACACCGCAACAAAAAAGTTGCACAGACAGCCCGTGACAAACATGGGTATAAACCGGACCATAGTGAGCAAGGGATCGAGCTTGAGATAATCTTGGTAGTACAACTGATCACGAAACAAGTCAGCAATTTTGCATTGTGGCACAACGAGGCACGACAAACCTGTGCCCAGAACGTCCAACTGATGAAGCCGGACCAGTTTAGGAACGCGATCACAAGTATCGCAGCCATCCGGCCCCTTGCCCGTGTCCATATGGACAGCTTCATAAGCGGCGGCGGCGTCCACAGCGACTTTGGTTTTCCAGGACCAGTGTCAGCTTTCTCCAAGTGATTCTCCCAAACCAGGAAAATGCCAATAAGAATGACACCAACAATCAGACACGCGATGATGTCTAGGCGAATCGAACCCGATAAGCCATTTGCGCCACAGAAGCAGCAGTAATGAAGACGCACATGGAGTTTTCCACCCTGCAATTGGACCTTGCCCGAGGACGAACACGACGAGAACCAAACCAGCCGTTATCAAAAACGCACCGATCCAATCTATCCGTGGGTCTGCTTCCGTCGAACGTTTGTCAGCGTCAAATGATACGAGTGCCCCGAGTGCACACAGTGCGGACAACCCGGCCGACAAGAAAAACGGTGCACGCCAGTGATCTCTAAAAATGTTATCAGGTAATGTGGCGCTGATGGGGAAACAACCGTACGCGGTAAGCTGTGTAAGCACGCCTCCGATGATCGTACCAAAACCACCACCGACGGGAGCTCCAGCGGCAAACGTCGCGAATGCAATGGACCGTGCTCGCGAAGGAGGAAATGAGTGCGCTAAAATGCCAAGCTGTACAGTGTTAACATGAGAATCGCGCTTAGGACGGTACTGCGACGCACAGCAGCGGGAAGAGCAGCTGCGGCGCCCATTCCTTGGAATGCTCGGAGGATATCCATGGTGATGCCATCTAGGGATTGCGGTGTATACGTAAGTGCGGGGCGTCAAAGTGATATTGACTCACTTTGAGAAAACCCTAATCCGATCGCAAAAGCCGTTTGTACAACCATCCCAATCATGAAGGCCTTCTTGCGCCCATGGAGGTCCGCAAGTCGGCCGAAAAACAAAAGTAAACAACCCTAGAAAACTTGTCAGCATGCAGCGGTAGGTCATGTGGTGCGGACTGACGGAACTCAAAGAATATGCAGTTAACAACCACTGGAGTTGATCTTCTTGAATATGAATGGCTTGTCCGATATCAGGGAGAGAGATGGCCACGCCTGTTGAGTTTGAAATCTAGACGGACTCATCAGCTTCGAGAGTAGTTCATCAGCGTATGTTCGAAGACGTACGTTAACGACCATGGCGGTCGTGCATGTTGCCACAATGGCAATGGAGCGCGCCAAACTACGCTGGGGCGGTGGTGGACGAGTGAGTTTCTCGACGATGATTTCCTGAATGTCTATGTGACCGAGCTGGCGGTCTGGTCGAGCGTCGCTGACGCTGATGTCGTTGTCCATGGTACGTTAATTTGTTTCCTCCTCAGGGAAGTACTTGGGATGGTGGGGTAACCCTTGGCAAGCCGTGGGGTTGGTAGAAAAGGCTGGAGAAACGCCATGGCATATGGCTATAGTTTTATATGCCAAACTGACTCGCCGGGCATCCAGTTCACGCGGCTGTGGAATCCCGATTCCGGGCTAGATCTGCACATGGTGATTTCAAACCTATACCAGGAACGGGATCCATTACCAATCCCACCAACTACTAAATGAGCTGACGAGTCAACGAACTCATGACTATCGTGATTAGTAGTGGGCGAAGGGGATGTTCCGAGGCTCGGAGGCGGAGCGAACCGGTTTAGTCGTAGTATTCACGCTGTATCAACACCCTCTAGATCTCAGTCTGAACCGCGGATTGTAACGGGTGTTTCCAAGCAGATGAACATACCACCTGCAACTAGTGCCTTGCACCTTGGTGGCATGTACGTTGTGGAAAATCAGCATAAATCGATGCCGTACTACCGCAGGCCGGACTCATTCGTTCGGCATATTAAAGGAACACCGTTGTTTGAGTGGGGATACGAGCACATGGAATTACCAGTAAAACTATCAAATGCAATGAACACTGCCAATAGCGTATGCCTTAATAATGCAACCTAGATTTTTTATTGCCCGGTAACAGTCTATTCCTGCAACCATAAAGTCACCCTCCGGTTCACACGGGGCGGGGTAAAAAGCGACATGGCCACATCTACTCTTGAATTTTTGCCAGTATTTCCGAGTCCTTGAATAGGAAATACTCCTGTAGGCGCAAATTAGTATAAATGGACACGTGGCACAATCGTTGGGATGACATACGTCCTCTCCAACTTTGATCGAGTTTCCACCCCACCCAGGCAGCAGTACACGGTCACCGGCTTTGACCGAAGTAGGTACGATGGCACCCTCCTTGTTGGGAGCCCCGGGGCCAACAGAAATGACGGTTGCTTCAGGCAAAGGCGTATTTGTTGCGGACGTAGGAAGGAAGATACCAGACGCGGTTTTCTGAACAAAGTTCCGTCAAGCTGAGACACATGATAACCTCGAGGAAAAAAACCACGTACAGTATCAGCCTTGAACCGCTGCACCAACACGCGGTCCAACAAAGGAACGACAGACCTGATAGACTTGAATGTAGCCTGGGCAGCCTAGAATATCATTTCAATGAGTTAGCGAGATGATGCACACCCGTGCTCACCATGAGAACGCGTGAAAAAGTAGTTAGAGGAACTTTTGAAGCAGAAAGATGAGCAATGCTAGAGAAAAGTCGGTGCAAAGAACATTTCACTTTTTGGCTCCGGATTATTTGGCTCGAACAAACAACGCTTGCCGGTCAGGTGATTAATTCCCATGTCTTTGTACTTCTACAACATTTCCCGTCACTGTGTTGGACTACTCATTTACGGCTTACTTTGCGGCTGAGAAGACGATGCCGATCCTGTGCGAAATTGCAATGGCAAAAACATATCCAAAAATGTAACTCAATTCAACCCCCTCGTGAATAATTACAACGAATGTGGACAGTTGTCAGTACATACCCAGTATCCTCCCAATTCCTCTCAAAGTATGTCACTTGTATACTAAAACAACAATAGGTCGAAGGTCGAAATTTTATGTATGCGCATTAAACGAACGGATGCATGTGAGCCGAAAATCCGAAAATCGAATAATAATTCCCAGAAATCCAACAGGTATCGCTGCGGCGGGATGCGGTATGTATGATGGTGATGCGAATGATGGCGGTGATGGTATGAGATGCGTGCATGAGACGTGCAGTGTGCAATGCTGAGAATGTGCAGGGCGGAGATGAGCAACGCGCCATCAACGTTCCAGTGACGAATCTACTCACAATCGAGACCATAGGTATACCTTTCGCACGGTTACTCATGCGACGATACACATTCCAGAGTTATTGCTGCTGTTATTTCCATCGATGGGTATGTCCTCGTCGACATCCTCATCCTCAGAGGTAGTGAAGATGGAGAGTAAGTAGTTGAGAGAATCCATGTCTGACGGATGAGTCTAGACGAGACAGCTCGTAGCAGGGAAGACTTGACAGTCTTTTGAAGCTGGAGGGGATGGCGCGGATCTCGTCAACTCTTTTATATAACGAGCCTCCCCATGCTAAGAACGACATCGCGTGCGACGGCCCGAGGGGAACCTGAGTTTACCAAGTCACCGCTTGACTGGCTAAACCCATCTAGGATATTCCTCCGGACAGTTCAAGTCTCAAGAGGGCAATCCGGAACAATAAGACGAACGCCCCATGAAGGTTCAGCGTGTGAAGAATTCCGCCATATTGACATGAACAATGGGTCCCATCCAAATTCGGTAAGTGTAGTGTTCATTTCACAGGTGAAGCGATATGATTGAAACTTCGACGGACCCGCCGGAAACCAAACCCAAACGCGAGCCCACGGAACAAAATACACGTTATCATGCTCCACTAATACATACTAATGAGCAAAGACAAAAGAAATGGCATGCCTCGACCGAAAAACGCGACGTTACTCGCATATTCCTTTTTACTAGCGGATGATGATGCCAATACTACTACGTTTTCAAGATGCCAATGTAGGCGCCGTTGCATTAAGGTGTGTAATGTAGCTCGCTCCCCTGTCCCTGGCTTCTTGCCCTCATTTCATGCCATCAACTTCCCGAGACCGCTATCACCGAGAACATACTGCCCAAGGCAAGGAGTATACCCACCCAATTGTAATCCGCGGGCCCCACTGAAAAACAAAAGTCATTCACGCCTCGTGGCGTTCCGTCTTCACGTTTTGATTGGCTCCCGTTCTGGGTCCGCTGATAAACCAATCATCCCGTGGGCTGTGATTTCTCTTCTGTTCGTATCCTTTTTGTTTCTTGGGCTCATGTATCTCACCTCACCGCCGGATGACGAACAATAATGCTTCCGCTCACGAAAATGATGGGTGGGTATGCATTTTGAGGGGGGGGGATATTGCAGAGGCATATATGCCAATGTGCCTGGGCGCACGGACTTTGGTTGTTCTCCGTGGTTTTTCTCCGCACGCATGAGTCCTCTTGTTCGTTGTTTCCACTGGGTTCGCCCATGGACTTGTGGCATCTACCCTCCCGTTCGCATTACATCTTGAAGCGCCATTATGTGTGTCCCATGATGTGCTATTCTTCCCACCAGCGAAGGTCCGTTCCACTACGATTCCGTCTAGCAGGTTATCGGTAGACGGACCGCGTCACCAGACCAGGTACCTGTGATGCATGCAAAGTTTTGTCCCTGAAGCGCACTGCCGCGGGAAAAATAGGGCACAAAACAGGACTGAAGTTGCAGCTCCCACCATGACTCGAACTTCTAGCGGCGAAAACGTGGCTGTCACTCCTTCCATGACGTTCTGGATCGGGCTCACATGATCCGGGCGGGCTTGGCTGGGATTTATCTAACACCTGGTCTCTTTGTTCCGGAACGCGTGTTGGCCAAGCCGCCAAGGTAGGAAACTCAGTCTACTCACCATACAATGTTCTCTCCGGTTATTCAGGATAAGGTGAACAATGACCATCGATATATGTGCAACCGGCCTTCCGAACGATTATGAAGACACCGGGATATCTTTTTCGGGCGCGCATTTCTGTTGATGACTATGCATGCTTCTGGCATGTACTTGGCTGAAACTTTGCATTGTGCCGAAACCAGGTAACTGTGGACTTACTTTGGAGAGATAGGTCTGGAGTATTGATATTCTGATTCGAAGGTCATTCAACAACACCCTCAGAGACTTGTATAGTCTGGGAAGATTGGGCGGGATTTCTCTCTCAGGGTGAAGCTGCAGGTTCAACGTCATGTTTCATATGTCGTATCATCACCAGTAACATTCCATGTCATAGCTTCTTTGCCAATGCAACAATCATTCTGTGAGACTTTGATATCAGTCTTTTTTTTGACTCCAGAGGGGCATCATAGTAAGGTAGAAGCTACATTCCTTTTGAGCTAAATGATTATATTTATCTGCCCTTTTCATTACTCTGTCGTTTCTGTGGAATCACAGTCCCTGCCTCCTTTTCAGTTGTTGTACACCATATAAGCAACCTTGACGCCTTAAGGCTCGGGATATCATCTCTGCAAACAATGGCCATGTTCTGATCATGATCAAGGACCAAGGTACAGTGTAGCAGATTTCCGGACTAGTAATTTAATAAAAATGGCGAGTACTATCTCATCCATTTCGTGTCTGATTCCCATTGTCTCCAGCCATAACAAGTGTAGACTGGTCAAGGATCTCTGAAACATCACGCAAAAGCTGTGACTCGGGCGCGCATTAGCACTTTGATATCTGGGCTTGGCAACACCAAGCCTCGATGGCAGGTTCCAATACCACGTGTACACCGGCGAGAAAATTGACCCGACACGTGCATCTGGCCAAGATGACGGGCTGCACGAAAATGGCGACGAGAAAGGCCCTGCCAGTCAGCTGTTATTTTCCAAAAAAACATATCCTGCGTACGGGGTTATGAGCGCCGATGCTCGGTGACCGTCACGGTTTTGACGATACGACCGTCGGAAGTACTGCAGGCACGCAACAACACCGCGATCTAAGTCCGCGCTTTTGGCATAGTCCTGTTAGGGTTGAACTTAGTAGTTACTAAACCGTAACTCGGCGGCAAGTTGCCCTCCGCTGCGGAATGGCCTGTCGTTGTGGTCCCACCACCAGGCTTGCCATGGTGCATCATCAAGGCCGCACAGGTTCGCTGATTATCTGTATGAGAGATCAACCAACCGTATCGCGGCTTCGTGGTCGAGCCACATTGCCCAAACAAGGCCACACAGCCGTCTCAGTCATCCTGAGGCATCAACCAAGACTGAGACCTCTACCAGCATAACAGCCATCCCTGTCCTCCTCCCCCATTTCCATCTTGAAAGTCCAAGTCTGACTCTTGTAGCTCTGCCAAACGGCCTCGTCCAGGCTTTACGGACCCACAAGGCTCATTATCCAAGATCTCGATTTGTCGCACCCTCTGCTCGCACGCCGCTATGCGAGAAGCCAACTTTGCTTTTCCTGCCCAGAACCGGGCCTGTGTCTGCATTTCATCCCAGCTCTACGATAGAAGAGGTCCGCTACTCTCCTTGTCCTCGTTTTTTTCTCCCTGATGTTCCTGGTTCGCAGCACTCGACACCACGGCTCCCTTGCCATTATTTAATTCCCTTCACCATCTCACCTATTTAACGTCCACGTCCCCGCGAATACGCGAAATCATGACCATGGATGGCGGCCTGGAACGTCTCGTGCGCATCCTGCACGACTTTTGCATCTGTCCACCCCCACCCGAGAATCCCAACGTCATCTACGGACTCTCCCCGCCCAACACACGCCCCCAGAAACTCGTCCCCACCCTCAACCCGCCCACCTATGACAAGCATGCTGCGTATCGATTCTCTCTCGCCTTTCAATGCGTCGTAAATATTGGCGTCAGAGGGAGTGAGCCGATTCGGAGCCGCGTCGTCCAGGCCGGGACGCTGGAAGTGGTGGGGTGTATTCTTGAGGCGTGGTTGGCGAACAAGGGGTTCGCGGTGGGTCCGAGCTCGAGTGCCACAGGTCTACCGAGGGAATCGCGCGAACAACGTCTTGCCAGGCGTCAGGCGCTGGCAGAACAGCGGCAAAGGGATGGCGCAGCGGAACTCACCCGTGCGCTGCAGAGGCAGATTGCCGCCGAAGAGGCTGCCCGTCAGGATCATATCAATGCCGAGGCCAACGGCACCATCGATGAAGTGGATCGTGCTCTTTCTCGTGATAATGTCGATGCTGATCGCATTTTTTTTTCCAGGACGTGTCGATGGTGGATGTATCTTCTGACATCTCGATTATCGTGGATGTATCCTCATCTCAGCCCGTGTCTGTACCCATTACATCACAACAACGGCCGCCTTATGGCCGACATTCTTCGTCTTCGTCGCGCGAGATCGATACGGATACCTCCGCCGACACCTCTAGCAGTGCAACCCCGTCGTCAAGAACGCCGACTGCTACTGTCGTCGTGAATAGTCGCGAACGCAGTGGCACGATCATCGCTCGCCCAGTATGGGATGAGCCACCTGGAACAAACACCGTCCGCTCTCGCCCGCTTCGCACTCGTGCGCGGATGCCTACATCACCCGATGAATCGACGGACAACTCCCGTCCTGAGACGGAAACCGAGGACGATGGCGATGTGGACATGGACCATGCTCATGATACGGACGATACCACCGCCTCTACACATGGACCCCTTACTCGTGCGCCGCGAGCTCCGGCTCGATCGATGACCCAGCGCCGACGTACGGTCGGGATTATTGCCGATGTCCCTGACACAGCACCACTCGAAGTCAACGCCGATGCGCATATTATCATCAACCATGGACAAGGAGGTGGTGTGGATGGTGAGGGGGTGGGTGTCGTTGGCGTCGAGGATGGCATCGTGTCATTGGAGCCCAACGACGATTTTGCAATGGGTGCGCCGCCTGGAGCACCGGGTGCCATGGACGACACGACCCCCCGAAATATGCTGGGTATGGACGCGCCTGTGTTGGACAGGCGTACACGCACGGCCCCCGATGCCACACCGCGAGCGACGGTCGTGGCCCTCCCGCCCTCTGGACCTGTTGTCGCTGTTCCTGGTGCTGTGATGCGCGGTGGCACCGCAGGGGCCACCCGTGATCATCCAGCTGGACAACCCATCACCGCAACATTCGGACACAATCACGTGCATCACCATCGTGATATTGATTCAGGGCCGTACAAGGACGAAGACGTGTTGCTCAGTCTGCAGCTCTTGGCGTATCTGAGCAAGTATCCGCATGTAAGACAGGCGTTTTATAAGCAACGGATGTCGTTCCATCCTGCGTCGGCCAATTTGCCTGCGAACCGGGGTGTTGCGCAACCGGTTGCAGGCCCCAGTGCAGGGCGGAATGCACCGCCTCAACCTGTCAAGGAGAGTCACGGCTTTTTTCGTGCGTTTGCCTCTGCGACGGCAAGAGGCAAAGAGAAGGAAAAGGAAAAGGAAAAAGCACCCGCTGCGACGACAACGCCGACGACGCCGACTGTGCCTCCTCGGATGACGAATGTGTTTTCGCTTGTAGAGCGGTTCACGTTCCGGCCGAGTTCGTCGGAGAATGATTTACCCAATCCTCCTCCAAGGCTCCCACCAGAGATCCAGTACTGGGCGGGTGTGATTATGAGGAACGCGTGTCGAAAGGATGATAGCAGGGGTGGTATTCGGCAGTGTGCGAACAGTGAGTGCACTTGCTGTGTCGGGTCGTCTGTTGATTCATGGATGATGTCTCAGTGTTGTGTGGCAAGTGGGAGACGTACCCGCGCGAGTTTGCCAAGTGTAGACGATGTCGAAAGGCAAAGTATTGTGGCAAGGAATGTCAGAGTACGGCGTGGAGTGAAGGACATCGATTTTGGTGTAGTGTCAAGGACGGCGATGAGGAGGAGCTGGCGCACGAACATGGCCACGGGCCCGACGGCATCGAGGCTAGTATGGCCGCACGCATGGAGAGGCGCGCAGAGAGGGAGCGTCTTGCGCGCGAGAGAGCGGCAGCAGCGGGTGTCCCGATTCCGGTCGTACCACCGACGACGGTGCAACAGCAGCCAAGACAGCGCGTAACGGCCCTCCCCCCCAACGTGCCACAACCGATACCCCCGCAAGCGTATGGCCAAATGCGCAATCGGAGACGTGCAGAGACGGTGTCTGGGGCGGAGAGTGCCGTAGGGCTGACCCCACAGGGACGACCGGTGTATCGACATGAAGTCGCGTGGTTTGGAGAGGATCGTGGGCGAGATGAAGAGGAGGGCACGGGCGATGGTACGCCTGGCGAGCCTGAACACCCGCATGCGCCGCTAGGGAACATGATCTGGGACACGGCGTCGCAAGGCGATAACGACATTGTATTAGGGTGACCTGTCCCGTCGCTGCTACTGATTCACTATTCACATCCTTGTCTTTCCTGAACTTGAGTGGGTGTTGCTAGACTGAGATGGTTGGGCAGCGCCTTTTTTCCAGGGTTTTTCTTTATTCCACTCGCATCTGCTTCACGCGATCCAAGTTGCGCATCCATCCATCGATCTCTCATTTCCATGGACTCTACCTTTTCAAGTTTTTGTTGCCCACTCTCATGACGATCCACAGATATGATGCGGACAAATATAACTTGTCTGTCTCTGCTACCTGCTATGACCTTGCTGGGCTGGTAAATCACGTCTGGCTTGTATACGTTCATTGACTTGTAACTTGTGCCAATAACCATTGCAATCGACACTCGCGTGTGATTCCATTACAAGACGTTCTCACGCTCTACCTGTGTTTCCCGTCGTCGTCGTACACGCTTCACTTGAACTGCCATGTCTGTCCGCGCTGTTGGTCTTGCGCCGTCTCTCAGACGCGCTGCATTTGCGCCCAAATTCGGTACGTTTTTGGGAGGAGAGCAAGTGCAACTTGTTGACGGCGTTGATGTAGCGAGGAACCAACTCGTACTACGATCTGTGCTGCTCACACGGTACGTCCAAACGCTATTCGTTTACAATACACTCATGCACCATCAGAGGTATCCAAACTGAATCTCTTCCCCCATCTGCCTCGCAAGGCATTCTCGATGCACAACGCCTCAAACGCCCCTCGAGTCCTCATTTCACCATTTACCAACCGCAGTTGACGTGGTTGGGCTCAATTGCGAACCGTGTCACCGGTGCTGGGCTGTCCGTGCGTGAGTCCTTTTTCCATGTCTTTTTTCCTTGTTCACCAACACATTGCACGACAGTCCTGTATGGATTCTCCCTCGCATACCTCGCTGCCCCGGGCACGTTCGACAGTGCCAGCGTGGTCGAGTTGGCAGCGGGATTACCCGAGTATGTGAAGACGGCGGCCAAGGTGGTGCTCGCGGCGCCGTTTGCGTTTCATGGGTGGAACGGGGTACGTCATCTTGCGTGGGACATGGGTAAATGTGCGTCCGTTCGTTTCCTGTTTCCGTGATAGAGACTGAGGCGAGTGTGACTAGTTGTGACGGTCAAGGGGGCGTATCGGACGGGGTATGCAGTGTTGGGGGCGACGGCGCTTTCGACCGTGTATCTCGTGTGGTTTTGAGGGATAAAAAGGTTTTGTAGATCCTTTTGAAATCACAAAATAAATGGTGTGTGTATTTATGTTATGGACCCGGTGCTTGGACAAGTGATGTCATTGCTACGGGATATCTCCTTTTGGGTATCCTGCGTGAGGGCTCATCTCAGGTGATCTACCAAAGAAAATAACGAGGGTATACGGGTGGGCAGCTGAAACGCGCGAAGGGGCGGGGATCATGATTGCCATTCTCTCGTCGCGGAAGCACAAGTATCCCAGAGGTCCAGGCCAGTGGCCGGCTCCGGAGGTACCCGTATAATGGTATAACCTAAACCCAGTTGACACGAGGGGACTTGACATCATAGGTGGTCGATAGAGGGAACTACCAACGAGCAGTTGTGACTCCTGAGTCAAAGCTTCAGCTCCCTCGCAGATGGAAGACGGGACAAAAGACCGGTCCGGATGATAAAGCAAGTTGCTCCCTCCTTTGTGGTTCCCGCCGTTGTCGCCCCGTCGGGCACGCTGATATCCGGGTGTCCAATCGCATCAGTGGCAGGCCATGACAACTTGAAGTACAGCCGTCAAAAAAGGCGTAGATGGGATCATGACGTCGACCCATATGAGCGGAACAATGGAAGCGGGCTTGTGTGGGCGCATCAAAATAAAATAAAACCGGTGCCCACAAATGCCAACTCGGTCGAACAAAGGGAGTCAACGGGTGGTCCGGCGATATAAAAGGTATCCTGATGGGAAGGACGTCCGTTTCATCCCTACATACCTGCGAGGCTGGTCGTAGTATCCCTGCATAGTACCTTTTGAAGATCATGTTTAGTAAGTGCGCTCGCGCATCGTCACTGCTTCGTCTGATCATCGCCTCGTACCCACCGTAGCCACAACGCCCGCTGAGTCCACCGCGCCCGAGTCCGCGTCAGGGTACCCCTTCCCAACGATCCTCGATCCTGTACAGGTCCCCCCTGGGCACTATCCCATCGAAGTGACCCAATTCTGGCGCGGCGAGTACAAACCTGGCCAACCCCTCCCCCTCCATTGGTGCATCACCGTCCGCACCTCTGTCTCGCGGGGCAACACCCACGAGATCGTCGGGGACATTGACACTTACGCGACACAAGACCGGTTCGACGTTGCGTTGCAGCATACCACCGATTCGGACTGGCGCGGGAGTCATGTCGTGGGGTTCGTGTCGCCGGAAAGGATGGACGACTTGTTGAACCATATTGCGCTCGTGCCGGTCATAAGGGGTCGGTGGGGCTGGAACTGCCAGAACTGGGTGTATGATGTGTTGAAGGGATTGAAGGGATCGAAAGATAAAGAGGTGTATGCGGATGTGAACATGACGTTTGAGTCGCTGCAGACGCACATGATGTGTCTTTTGGAGGCTTGGGAGATGGGCGATATCTGAGCTGGACGTTGCAATTACATAGTAGGATTAACGAAAGTATCACTGGCGCGTTGCGTTGTATTATTACGGCAACTATGATTTTACCGAAGACCAATCATTGGTGAGCCGGATACGAGGCGTCAACGGAAATTTGTAAAGTAAACTTGTAGATGGGATAGTGCTACTACTGAATTTCCTAGTCTGCGGGTCAATCGATAGAGGTCACGGCGGAAATATTGGGATAATAGGCTGTTTGCCAACGACCATGTGGGCCCTGCCCGGACCACGATAGGGGTGTCCACTCATCGTCCACAAAGTAACTCGCAATGACAGTGTGGACTGGCCCGAGCATCGGGTGCTTCCTCAGCGGTGGACACTGCATGATATTCCGTTATCATACGTCAAAGCATCCACCGGCACACGTACCACACTTTGGTTGACCACCACCATATTGGAGCAACAAAAGAAAGCGCAGCGCGTCCACGACGCCAACAAATGTCCACACCGAACAAAGCGAGTGGATCGTCCTGGCGTATAAAAAGCCAAGCCATCTGAGCGCAACGACATCAGCTCGATCCCCCACTTCCATCACCCAGAAAAAACACTTACCCTCACATATCCTCACCAAAGATGTCTGGTATGCTCCCTCTTCGCGCTGCCATCGCCATCGTCTCACCGTCCTCCACAGCTACAGGGTACCCTTTCCCAACCGCGCTCGACCCCGTGCAAGTCCCCCAGGGTTTCTACCCCATCGAAGTCACCCAGTTTTGGCGGGGCGAATACACGCGTGGCTACCCCCTTCCTTTGCATTGGTCCATCATCGTCCGTACCTCTCCTCACCGTGGCAACTCCCATGAAATCGTCGGAGACATGAACACGTTTGCCACACAAGATCGTTTCGATATCCCTCTGAGCGACAAGGGCGATTGGCGGGGTGCGCACGTCGTTGGATATGTTTCTCCACACAAGATGGAGGCACTGTTGAACCACATCGCGCTCGTACCGGTCCTGAGGGGCCGCTTGAGTTGGAATTGTCAGAACTGGGTCTATGAGGCGCTTGAGGGATTGAACGAGCAGGGGATGTATGTGGATGCGAACATGACCCTTGGATCGCTGCAGACGCAAATGGGATGCCTTTTGGAAGCTTGGGAAACTGGGGAGATTTGAGGGGAGGTTACGAAGGGCTGATGATATGAAAATCACCACAAATATGTCAGGCGTATGACTTGGAGATCTAGTTTGTACTATGAAGTGGCCAAAATGATGGGTTGAGTTGTTCAGAAGAAATCCAAAGAATACTTATGACCTGAATGATTGGCTTGCATATTCAAGTTCGACTCCTGTTTGATACATTAGATAGACTCTGAAGAATGAAAAGACCACTACAGTATCTGAGTACCGAGTGATTTTAAGTTGAAATCAGAGCCTTGAGTGGTCATGGACACGCCCGCCTCCATCTAACCGAGCATACAGTCTATTTATGCTTCTGCATTCTGCGACCGGTTTGAGTGCCATAGTCAAAGAAGTCGGATGACCCGCTTTAACAGGCTATTCAATATAAAGCGGGATAACACATTGCTGGCGCATTATCCTGATATACCGTCACCGATTGTATTCACCGTTTCAAGCAGTTCCGAGGTTGGGCAGGTCTGGTCTCTGTAGCCCGGCCTCGATGATGATCTTGTTGCGAATTCGACTGAGTGTTTGAGCAATAAAGGTCCAGATGAGGGGTAGTAGCGCGCACTTGCCAGCAAGTAAAAGTATACATTGATGAACTTCAAGTTGATCGTCATGCTCATACTTAGCAGGACGTGGGAACTTGAAACTCCGACTATCCTAGTTCTCACTACAACTATTTCTGAAACTCCAGGTCTGCGACGATTCTACGTATGCGAATCCAGATAAAATGGATGCTGGGAAACCATATCAGCTGCAGAAACGCAACGTAGAGGTGGTCGATTCTACGGGAGCCATCCTTGCTGGTCCACCACTTTACTGGCTGCATCCGAGCATCCGAGCTAATGGAACTTGTGCAGGGTTCTGGCAATACGGTACCCTCGACTGGCAAGAATTTTACAGGTACTTGACAGCATTCATCGTTACGAGGGAGGATTGGTTGATTTTTCAATTCGACCCTAACCGACGGCAACATGGTGCATCGTGTTTACAGGGGCCCCAAATCGTCCAGCCAGGTTGTTATATACTCCTTTCGATTGGTGAGTGAAGATCAGGGCGAAATGCGAGGAATTTTATCCGGAAATCATATCAGCCGGTGCACCCATCACTGTCGGCCTGGTGGCGACGCTCGCGCGTTCTCGCATCCCTACGTATTCCAACATCCCAAACCAGGTGAGCATAGACCAAACTGGCCTTGTAGGATTTCGGCTGATTCTCCGTCATGCCAGGAAAACCGCTACGAGGCTCGTGGACGTGCTAGGGATGGAAAATGTCTTGTCACTGGGTTGCAAACCCAGACATACACTCGCCTTCAGGTAGCGCACATATTTCCACGAGCGCACCACGCCGAGGTAGTCATTTTCCTCCGCTACATTATATCAGGCTCACAATGACCCTGTGGTAGTGGGTACGCAAAAGTTACTCAAAGCAAATCACCGATACGGCAGACGAACTTTCCATGGGTGGCCCGTCAAAGATCGACTCGATCCAGAATGTCATTACTTTGCGACGCGACTTACATGCCGCCTGGGACAACTACGAGTTTGGTGTCAATCCAAACGTGGGTGTTTGCTTGGTGGTGGTGTCCTCATCTACCGGTCCTGGAACTCGAGCCTTGCTTCTTCTTGCAGAACAATTACCGCATCACGGCATTTACCAATGGAAACGCGGATATCGATGGTCTGCATCTCCAGCTGGGCCATATCCAAGATCCGACTCTCCGCCCCCTCGACGAGCTTTTCGCTGATCACTTTATGCAAGGGATCCTGACACATGTAAGAGGCCTGGCGGAACCGGAGTGGACGTACGAAGACTATGACGATGTTTTTGGCAGTGATTCCTGTGATATGTCAAATCCCAAGATCTGGGGAACTAGGGAGGGGAAAGAGCGGTTCGAACTTGCGCTTGCAGATCGCTTGTTTGATCATCGTGTGTTGGAACAAGCTGAATTGATGGGTGGATGATGAATTCCCAATGACCGACCCACAGATATTGATAAACCCGTACGTTTAGTATTGTTGCTCCCGATGGTCTTCACTCCCAACCGTTTTTCGATGCCCTCTTAAATCCGACTACTGACGATTCAGAGTAAGGTCTGTTATACGAAAAGAAAAGCAACAACATCGAGAATAAAGGTGTGAAACCAGTCGAATCAGGACAAGAAGTTGATTTTGCTTGCCATCACCGGCTTCTTGGTACGGCTATCATTCCGCCTATACAACAATGTAAGAATGATGTCTGACTACGGCGACCAGGAACGATCATGATCGCAGAATGCATGTGCATAGAAATTTGCACAGCGTAGGCCTAGTGACGGTCTCGCAGGAGCTGCTCGTGCAACCATAGAAGGTCCGTGGGTCCAGTAAACGTGGCCATAGTGTAATAATCGTACCCAGATAAACCGAAATGCAAACAACAATACCCTTGTGTCATTCTCGCGATGCTCGTCTATTCGCTGCACACTCGTATACGTGCCATCCAAGCTTCCCGTAGCTTGTTGGTTACGGTGAGCAGGCGATACTAAAGGCGGGTGGTAGTGAATTAGGGTCCGACAGAAATTATACTCGTCCATATCGAGGTAAAGCCTGACTCGGGGTCGCTGACTATGCCCATGTAATTACAATGAAGCCCGACTCGGCGACCTCGGGGATTATGTACTAATTAACGGTCGTTTGTCTCTCCGAGTCCATGTTGACTGAGCGAGCTTACTATGACTGGCTCGACCCTGACGACATGTCTTCTCTTTCAAGCAGGAAATGTTTCAAGTTGTTGCCACTCTTGAGCTATGGTACTCGCCGAATTTCAACGGAACGGCACTAGCTCGAGCTTGAGATGCTGATAAACATGATCATGTGATGTTACTTCTTCCATCATGATGCATATTGAAACTCACACACCTTGTCGAAGGCTGTCACCATTCAAACGCTGTACACATTTGCAAGGTAACGCGGGCGTTGAGGCTTCATCTTTCAGGTATCGACACAGCTCTTGCAATGTGCCACATCACGGTATCATTACACATCATGTCGTATAGTGTCCACAGGCACCCCTGAAACTTACCCAGGCCAATCGGCCATCTTATAAGATCAGAGACCACAGTTTTGCTTGTGTGTCACTTTCACCGTTGTCAAGGTCGACCATACCATGGAACCCCCGACATATGACATTATTTTTGCCGGAGGTGCGCTCTCCTGTGACTCTCGCGGGCTTGCAGACGCATTTCTCCTCGAACGCTAGGCGGCACGACTGCATGTGTCGTAGCAGGGCGATTAACCGCCGCAGACCCGTCGCTCAAGATCCTCATCGTCGAGGGTGGGCAACACACTCGAGATGTGCCTGTCCATATCCAACCCTGTCGATTCGTCGAGCACCTCACGCCTAGCACCACCACGCTCTCTGTTCATCTTGCGAAGCCGAGTCCGCACCTCGACGGACGGAGCGTGGCCGTCACCACTGCCCGAGCGGTGGGCGGTGGATCCACTGTTAACTGTAAGCCTAATTACACTGGCCGTCTAGTACTTTCCATTCCACATATGGCTCACACTGTTCTTGGGGACACAGTCATGCTTTACGTACGGAGCGCTGCTTCAGACTATGAGGATTGGGCAGCGTTTGGTAACAAGGGTTGGAGTTTTGATGAGCTCCTTCCTTACATTAGGAAGGCAAGTGTGAATTCACCGAGACAGATCGTAAGGAAATTGATCGCAATCAAACATGTAGATTGAAACATTCGCACCTATTCCTGGCAGATCAGCAACACACGGCTACTCGGGACCAGTACATATATCTAGTGCTAATCTTGGCTTCGGGGAAGAGTTCCTGGACGTGGTGAAGAAATGCGACCCGGACCGCGCACAAGTCGATGATATCAATGATTTTCGTACCCCAAATGCATACGGCGTGAGTGCCTTTATATCAACAATAGGTGCATTCATTTACAGCTTTGTTTATCCCAGCCCGCTCACCGGAAAGTGTTGAGTGTAGAAAAAACATAACCATTTGCTAACGCTATGAACAGATATGTGAATTCCACTACGGGAAGGCGCTCCGATGCAGCTTCCGGATACTTGTATCCGCATGTAAATAATCCCAATTTAACTATTCTGGTTGGGAATCGTGTCAAGCGCATCATTATCGAGTAGGTTCAAGATGAAAGGGTTGGATGCGAATTAGCTGATGTAAATGATAGGAATGGACGTGCTACTGGCATCGAGTATGCCGCAGATGGTGGGGAGTTTATCACAGCAAATGCCAAGAAGTTGGTTGTTCTTTCTGCCGGAGCATTAGGTTCTCCATCCATCCTGGAACGGTCAGGCATCGGTGCACAGCCGGTCCTTCAAAAGCACAACGTTCCCGTCCTGGTCGACTTGCCTGGGGTCGGCGAAAACTACCACGGTAGGTCTTTCATGTTGACGTCTTCTTGAATGAGATACACACTATTTGTGCAGACCATCTGGGTGCTTTCCTTCCGTACTATGCATCGGACGACACGGAAACAATGGACGATGTTTGGGATGACCCGGAGGGAATCCCCAGTGAGTAATTCGTTCAATTTCGTCGCTGTTGTGTGGAAACGATCATCAGAGCATCTAAATGAATGGGAGAAGAACGGAACAGGAAAAATCGCTCACAAGTACGCCCTACACTACGCCCCATGTTCTGCTGTGATTTTCTGATCCACGCCAGTGGAATTGACGCGTTGATGAAGCTACGCCCTACATCTACAGAGCTGGCGTCCGCTAGCCCTGCGTTGCAACGCAGATGGGAAGAATTCTTCCAGAACAGACCCGACAAGTCCATGGCCATTTTTGCTCCAGGAGTTGGGTATGTCTTAGCCACATTCTGGCTTATGCGTTCGTGTTTGTGACCTTGACTAGCTGCCCGGTCTTTCGTGGCGTTGCACCCGGCCGGAAAGTCGTGTCTCTGGCCTACTTTCTTGTAAGACACCATACTACCCCTGCTTCATGTTATGTTCTGACACGTTGATGTTGAAGCTGTACCCGGAGTCGGTCGGTAGTGCTCATATCACGTCTGGAGAAGATCTGAACTCGCCGCTGGATTTCGACCCCAATTTCCTCGCCAAGTATGCTCCACTTCTCCCATTTCTGTGCAGTGATCATAAACCTGAGGTCCTAGCCCCGGAGATGTCGCGCAACTCCACTTCTTGTACAAAAAGGGTCGGGAGCTTGCCAGGCGTATGCCTTCCTATCGAGGCGAAATTGTTGCCTACCATCCACGCTTTCCGGTCGGCAGCGCTGCAGCGTGTAAAGAAGCTGATGTCCCTGTGGCCATAGATGCGCCGAACATTGTGTACACCACTGAGGATGATGAAGCCATTGCGAAATTCCATCGAGACGTTGGTGAATAATTATTGACTACCGTCTCCCACTCCCATTTGCTGAACTCCTTTCTCTATAGTTTCGGCGACGTGGCATTCGGTCGGCATCTGATCAGGTTCCATCGTTTGAGTATACTAATGAATATATTTATTTAGCTTGGGACGTGTGCCATGAAACCGCGCGAGCAAGGTGGGGTAGTCGATGCGCATCTGAATGTATATGGTGTAGAGGGCCTCAAAGTCGCAGGTACGTGCCGATACAAGGCATTCCTACAGTAGATCTGTCCAAGTGCTCTTTTTCTGATTCTGGACTCACCAGACCTGTCTATCTGTCCTTCTAACGTTGGAAATGTACGTTGCATTCTTAACGCTGACAATTAGTTCACTTCGAGGTCGCTGATGATTCCACTTATTGCATTATCAGAATACTTATTTCACTGCGCTGTTGGTCGGGGAGAAGGCGGCGGCCATCATCGCAGAAGATCTGGGGTACAAATACTTTTAGGATTTCACAGGTGATTTCCCCCGGTGCGGGCGGCAAGTTACTACTAGGATTGAATGGTAGATACTCAAGTATATAAGTTTTGAAGTGAGTGTAATACTACTGTACATTCCCATGTATATGTACTACTAGGTTGCACTTCGGCTTGAATTCGAAGTTCTGTTCGATTGATTGAGGACTAGATGCTCGGAGGGAGCTGAAAGTAAAAGTACGGCTATGCCAAGATTGGGCTAAACTTATAGCACCTGGATGTACACTCTGCGACACCGTCAGAGTCTTGAGAATGGCAGACCTGCTATGCATCCTATTCGAAGCAAGATGTCGATATTGCAGCTCTCGACCTGAAGAACAGCCCTGATCAACCGACGTCTGGCGCCAGCTGCCAGTGTCTTTCAATTATGGTGGTTTCCCGTAGGTACGAGTTGTTGAGGCACCGTTCGACCTCCCCTCGATGCACTACTGAAATTCCAACCCATCCGGGTCTATGATCTAATTTCTCAGATATCAGAGTTGATGGTCGTGTGACCAGATCGGGATTGTGTCGATTCGGTCCAAGCTTCCCGGTTCTTGTGTGCTTTGACTTCGAATAATTTGAATTTCAGGTCCTCAGTCAGGGTGGGGCCAAACTGCTATGCTGTAGGTACGCAGACAAATTTTGCGCCAACTAATAGAAGTTGCAGATGCAACATTCAGGTAACAGGTTATTGGCCAAGGACCAAGAAGGCCCTGGGCCATTGACACTCAGGCTGGTACTGATGCGGCAAAGGATTGATAGAGGTGTCCACTCAGCTTGGAGTCCAAGTCACCATTCACAAAGTGGCTCGGGATAATAGTGCGAACCACTGGCCCAAGCATCGGCCGCTTTCCCAACGGTGGACACTACCACGATGTTCGGTCATTACACGTACCACACTTTAGTGGACAGCCCGTGAGCCACCATATTGGAGGAACAAAAGCAACCTGAAAGCATGCGCGTCCGCAGTGCCAACACTTGTCCACACAGGACAAAGCGAGTGGATCGTCCTGGAGTATAAAAAACCACACCCTCTGAGCGCAAACACCATCAACTCGATCTCCCACCTCCATCTATCCGGAAGAAAACACCTGCCCTCACCAAAGATGTCTGGTAGGTTCCTTCCCCGCGCCGTCGTCACCCTTGTCTCACCCTCTCCTACAGCTGCAGCTTGCTCTTTCCCCACCGTGCTTAATCCTGTGCAAGTCCCCCATGGATGCTACCCCATCGAAGTCACCCAGTTTTGGCGGGGGGAATACACGCGTGGCCGTCCCCTTCCTTTGCATTGGTCAATCATCGTCCGTACTTCCCCCCACCGTGGAAACTGCCACGAAATCGTCGGAGACACGAATACATTTTCAACGCAAGATCGCTTCGACATCCCTTTAGGCGACAAGGACGATTGGCGGGGTGCGCACGTCATCGGATACGTTTTTCGAGACAAGATGGAGGAACTGCTGAACCACATCGCGCTCGTACCGGTCTTGAGGGGTCGGTTGAGCTGGAATTGTCAGAACTGGGTCTATGAGGCGCTACAAGGATTGAATCACGCGGAGATGTATGCGGATATGAACGTGGCCTTTGAGTCGTTGCAGATGCAAATGGATTGTCTTTTGGAAGCCTGGGAGACTGGGGAGATTTGAGGGGTTAATAATGAATGTCTGGAAAACATAGCTGGTGCATGATTTAGTGGATTAGTTTTGTACTGTAAAGCGGCCAAAAAGACGCATTGAATTGTTAAGGTGGATAGATTGTATTCCTGAGCATATCGAAAAACCCGAGAGAACGGTTGTGACTCGGCATTGACTTGTACACTCAAGTGCCCCCTGTTTGATAGGACCCTAGACTTCGGCACGGACCAGTCTGGCAAGACCACTACGGTTTCCGATTACACACACGGGTCCGAGCGGTTTCAAGTTTCTGAGTGTGACCCACTTTGGCGCCGCCTCTGTCCAATCGAGTGTACTTTCTGAGATTTGTGTCAGTCAAAGGTGGGACTCGGACGACTGACTCTATCCTCTTAACAGATTACTCAACATATTTAAAGGATGAATGCTCGTTTCCTAAAGGGCACTTTGATCGCTGACACAGTCTACTGAGTGGCATCGCCGATGGTATCCAATGTTTTCCGAGTCTGGCCAACTTGAAGTCTGCCAATGATTGCTGCTACCTTAGCTGCGATAATCGAATCGCACATTCAACTCTCGGAAGTCGTGGCCCAGTTGACTGCTCGATGTGCTTGGCAATGGTATCGATTCGAACTTCGAGTTGAACATCATTAGTAAGACAATGTTCACGTTCAAGTTATGCCAGTGGCGTGGGAAAATATGACTATTCATTTCATCTATTCAAGAAGGCTAAAATAAATAAAGGAATAATCCAGCATAACTTTAAGTCTACTACTTAGTAGTAGTTCTCACTTGTTGGCATGCGGTGATATTTCTTCTTCAGTTATGCCAGTGATATATCTAAACTGACCATGTTGAGGCAGTTTATCACCATCCAGACACTTTGTCCACTTTTTCTAGGTGATGGTGTTAATATTACTTCATCGCCCGAGCATCCGAGTCGACATACTAGCTCATTGTGTGCACATTGACGTGTCATGTAATATCCGCAAGCCCATCTCCGCAATTTACCTAGGCTAATTGGTTGGAACGTCGGTTTTTCCCGGGGCGAGACGCGCATGAACTTTAAAGTCTTCCCATCTTATAAGATCGACATGTTCGCAAGCTGCGGCGCAGTCTTTGTCCGTTAAGGTCGACCATATCATGGTGTCCTCGACGCACGACATCATATTCGCTGGAGGTGAGTTTAATCGTGACTCTTGTGGGCCCTCAAACCATTCTTTCTATTGAATGCCAGGTGGTACGACTGCGTGTGTCGCCGCAGGCCGATTAGCCGCCGCCGACCCATCACTCAAGATCCTCATCATCGAGAGCGGGCAGCACTCCCGTGATATACCTAACCATGTCCAGCCTTGTCGATTCGTTGAGCACCTCACGCCAAACACTACTACCCTCTCTGCCTACCATGCGAAGCCAAGTCCGCACCTCAACGGACGGAGTCTTGTCGTCACATGTGGCCGAGCGGTGGGAGGTGGCTCCGTTGTAAACTGTAAGTCTAATTGCACGCGGCGAGTCGCCCGCCCCCGTACCTCTCGTTCCACGTGTTATGCACGGTTCACACCGTCCTTGGTGATACAGGTATGCTTTACGTGCGGGGCGCTGCTTCGGATTATGACGATTGGGCAGCATTTGGTAACGAAGGTTGGAGCTTTGATGAACTTATTCCATACATTAGGAAGGCAAGCTGGTCACAAGTCACAAAGAAATTGATCATAAACAAACATTCAGATCGAAACATTCACGCCCATTCCTGACAGGTCGACAACACATGGCTACTCGGGGCCAGTACACATATCTGGTGCTCAATTCGGCGTCGGGAAACAGTTCCTGAACGTGGCGAGGGAATACGACCGAGATCGCCCCCAAGTTGATGATATCAATGATTTCCATACCCCAAATGCGTACAGCGTAAGTGCTTTTACATGGATTGATAGCCAAATTTATCTGAAGTGTTTTACACCAGCCAGCTTACCGGTAAGTGTCTACTGTAGAAGAAACACATTCACCCACTAACACTACAACAGCTATGTGAACCCTACTACAGGAAGGCGCTCCGATGCAGCTTCCGGATACTTGTACCCCCACGCAGAAAATCCAAATCTGACGATCTTGGTTGGGATGCGTGTCAGGCGTGTCGTGTTCGAGTACGTCGGACCATGGGTGCTGGATGTCATAGACTAACGTAAACGATAGAAACGGACGTGCCACCTGTGTCGAGTATACTACAGATGGTCGGGACCTTCTCGTTGCAAAAGCCAACAAGTTGGTTATTCTTTCTGCTGGCGCGTTGGGCTCCCCAGCCATCTTGGAACGGTCAGGGATCGGCGCAAGGACTGTCCTCGAAAAACACGACATTCCTGTCCTGGTTGATTTGCCTGGCGTTGGTGAAAACTACCACGGTGGGTATTTCATGTTGATCTCTTCTTGCCAGGGACACGTTATTTTGCAGACCACCTCGGCGCTTTCCTTCCGCATTATGCATCAGACGAAACGGAAACGATGGATGATGTTTGGGATGACCCGGATGGAATCTCGAGTAAGTGATCAATCTAATTCCGTCGGTGTCATGTCGATAGGGTTATCAGGATACTTGAGTGAACGGGAGAAGAATGGAGCAGGAAAAATCGCTCACAAGTTTGCTTTATGTTTCACGTCCTACTGCGATTTTCTGAATGTTTGGACACCAGTGGAACTGATGCAATGGTGAAACTACGCCCTACGCCAGCAGAGCTAGCGTCCGCTGGCCCTGCGTTACAATGCAGATGGGAAACATTCTTCCAGAGCAGACCCGACAAGCCCATGGCCATTATTGCACCAATCGCTGGGTAGGGTTCAATCACATTTTTGATTTTCGCTCACCCTGATGGGCTTGACTAGTTTCCCTATCCTTCGTGGCATGGCACCCGGTCGGAAACTTATGTGTACGGGCTACTATATTGTAAGAGGGCATACCAAATTTGTGCTTTATCTTATGTTTTGACATGTCGATGTTTGAGTTGTACCCAGAGTCAGTCGGTAGTGCTCATATCACGTCTGGCAAGGATGTGAACTCGCCTCTGGATTTTTACCATGATTTCCTCACGAAGTATACTTTTTGTTCGCTCATTTCTATACACGGTCTCTAACCTGATCCCCAGGACTGGCGATGTCGCGCAGCTCGTTTTGCTGTACAAGAAGTCTCGGGAGATTGTCAGGCGTATGCCTTCCTATCGGGGCGAGATTATTGCCTACCATCCACGCTTCCCAGTCAATAGCCCGGCAAGGTGTAAAGAAGCGGATGTCCCTGTAGCCATAAATGCTCCAAATATTGTATATACCACCGAGGACGATGAGGCCATCACGAAATTCCATCGAGATATGGGTGAGTCGCTGATACCCACCATCGACTACTCTCCTGATTCGACTTGTTAAACACCTTTCTTGGTAGTTGGCGCGACATGGCACTCGGTCTGCAATTCTAGACATTTTTGTTTGAATGCATTGATGAACATTTATCTAGCTTGGGACGTGTGCCATGAAGCCGCGCGAGCAAGGTGGG
The DNA here is from genome assembly GCA_038094595.1 of Pulveroboletus aff. annulatus. Taxonomy (NCBI): domain Eukaryota; kingdom Fungi; phylum Basidiomycota; class Agaricomycetes; order Boletales; family Boletaceae; genus Pulveroboletus; species Pulveroboletus aff. annulatus. The sequence goes on from JBBPTX010000186.1 coordinate 35,779, forward strand.
GTAGTCGATGCGCGCCTGAATGTATATGGTGTAGATGGCCTCAAAGTCATAGGTACGCACTGATACATGGCATCCTTCGATCTATCCATGTATTCTTTTCTGATCCGGATTCATCAGACTTGTCCATCTGCCCTTCCAACGTTGGAAATGTTCGTTACATTCTTATGGTCCACGTTTTCTCCTCAAGGCCGCTGATGATTCCATTCACTATCTTTGCAGAACACCTATTCCACTGCGTTGTTGGTCGGAGAAAAGGCGGTAGCTATCATTGCGGAAGATCTAGGATACAAAAACTTTTAGGACGTTGGCAGAAGAAGTTATTTGGTGCGGGAACTGGTGCTGAATCATCATCAAGTCGATTGGAAGTATTCAAGTATATATGTTTTGAAGTGAGTGCAACTATGGTCCCCAGTAACGTGATCTAGCTACCATGATCGCATTACAAATTAAACTTGAATCTGACTCGCTGGCTCGCCGAGACCCAGTTCGAATGATTGAAGTCTGGAGTGCAAGGTCCAGAGATGGTGTCATATCGAAATTGGTCCATATCGTCTTTCCGTCGCCTATTCTGGGACCCCGGGAACCTGCCTCGCGAGGCAGCCTGGCAGAGTGTAGTAACTCGGCTCGAGTGAGACGCCTTTTCTCGACGCCAGAGCCTTCTTCTGATGCAGAAAACTCTGTTCTGGAACGTGAATGGTGGTATCCCGACTGCTCTGACAAATGATGGAACGCTACTTGAAACGCTGGTAGCCATGCCAGTTACATCTCGTCCCGCGTGTTTCGAACTGGCGGGATCATAACCAACACAGGGCGACAATTTTCGAGTGCATAGACTTGCTGGCATCGTACCATATGCCAGCGGACATGTGAATGTCAATGGCCCGCCACCTTCAGTGTTTCGCACTACTAGGGCAACCCAAGTCCTGGAAACGTTGACGTTTGTGTACACTTACTAGTAGCCATCTTTCACCGCAGAAACGAACAGATTCCAGCAGGGTTTGTGAACGCCAGGTACACCGCCACTTATGGAAGCACGATACATGACTACAAATATATGGAGTCCACTTATGCGGTGAGGTATAACAAGTGTCACCAAGGTGCGCCCAGAAAACCGGCAAATCACTAGGTCCGATGTTACAGATCCCAAAGGGGCTTTCCAACTGTCCACTGCGCCTTAGGGCTCGGCGCACAGCTCAAACCAATCCGCTGCACGGGATCCATCAGTGTAGTCAAGTTTGCGCGAGCACAGCAAGAGTTGGAAACATGCCTGGTATGTTTTGTGCCAATTCCTGAACCGCTTGGGTCGGTGCCTCGGCCATCACGACAGCAAATCCACTACGTGGGGAAAACAAATATGAGCTCCCGACATCAGATCAATACAAAGCCGGGGCTGACGTACTGATTGAGATGCCAGTCGATGTGACTAGGTGTGAAGGGGTGAGATCGCCCGTACCATCTTGGTAGAAGTTTACGAGTGGATTACTCACCAGTGGAAGAACCAGGGCCCGGGGTTGTCCGTGACAAAACGAATGGTCACGTTGTCTGTGGGGTCGCTACCCATGGAGACTACATCACGCCGGATGGGATTTACGAAATTCGTTTGGTTGCTACCCGCAACTCTCACTACATCGAATGCATGCTGGAACAGCGTATAGTCGGAGGAAAGGGGAAAAGTGAATCACATACGCCATGCAGGTGCATAGGGTGCTGAAAAATACGTTCAACGTGGACCAACGTGTTTGCAAATGTGGCACTTACGGGGTAATGCGGAGCTATAGTAGGATTGGGGAAGCTTATTTCTATGACTTTGTTCGGGGGGAGTTCATAAACGGACCCCTGCGGCAGGATCTGGGAAGGATGTCTCGCGCCGCTGAGAATCTGGAGAAGCACAGGGACGGGTGGGTCGGTGTAGGGTACGTCGTTCATTGTGAACCACCCAGTCGAATTGATCCCCGTGGCAATTTGAATGTTTACGTCCGCCTCTCCGAGTTCGGACACCCCGGGAGCACCCGGTTTGATGAGAGGGTGGAGCGTGCCTTCGTCGAATGCAAGATCATACGGGCCAGCATCCGACGTAGGGTCTTCCTCCGGCGCTCCTTCATAGCGCAAGATGGCCATGCTTTGGCCGCCGTCAAACGTTGAGTTGGGTGGCACATTTGGCAAAGAACGGATCCAATAGTTGCCAACTGGCTTATCCGCTGTGACAACCAGGGAGTAACGCTGACCTGCAAGAATAGGTATCGAGTCAACTTCCACCGGAGCTACCTCATTCCCATCAGCCTCGATGATGGTCATGCGATGGCCATCGATCGTAAAGTTGAATAAAGGCGCGCAAGACATGGAAATCACACGAAAGCGGTATCGTAATCCTTGTTTGACATTGATGACCGAGAGTGGGGTTGCAGGACCGCCAGGATAGCGACCGCGCCCATTGATCAGGGTCGAGTTTGCCTGCACTCCTGCGAATAGTCCACCGAGATAGGCAGAATATTCGTGATACCTAATCAATCAGCTCCATGATTCTCTTTGTGAAGGCGTTTGCTTACCAATCTGCGAGCGTGATGACAGTGCTCTCTATTCAATGTTGTGAGATAAACGAACAGAAGTTCGATAGGTACTTGCCGTCGTCAACGTCGTACATGGCTGCTAGAGGGTCTTCAGGGTCGTAGATGACAAGTGGCCCTCGAAGTCCATCACAATATTGAGTCGAATAGTGTGAGTGATACCAGTACGTTCCCGCCTGATTAGAGACGTTGAATCGGTGTTCGAATACCTTGTCTGGACGAATCGGGCACTGAGTAATGTATGCAGTACCATCAGCCCAATTGGAGTTATGCTGAAGAATACCGTGCCAGTGCTTTAAGAGGCACATGAAACCAGGTTTCGAGGGGTTAAATACATGATCGCTTACAACACTGGTTTCCAAAGATGTGCCAGGATCCGTGAGTTCGTTGAAAACTTTCACAATGACCATATCGTTCTGAGAGGGCATTGATGAGTGGACCTAGATATATTAGCATAACGCTCACTTTGTGGGTCGCAATCAAAGGCGCAGGGAATTGACCGTTGACCACAACTGCTCTGCAAAACGTCCGGATTTACCATGGAGGGACAATAATTTAATGTCAACTCACGTTCGGCTGTACCCGTCCGGTGCGATCGCTTCGTTTGCAATGTGTAGCTCACTCACGCGGCCAAGAGGAGATGATGTTGAGTTGGTCGAATTCGAGACATCGCGGCTGGAGAGCGCATTGGAGACGGAGAATAATGCAAGCAAGGGGGTGTACACGGAGAACATGATGGGGACCACAGAAGGGTGTTGAAATGAACGTGCGCTTTTATATTCAAACGCGACAAGGGATGATTCCATGCCGTTGCGTAATCTCGGTCCAGGTCCTTTGCCGGACTGATGTATGACATCGGACTACGATTTACCAAAAACAAGAGGACAAGCCCGAGGGTCTAGGATTCTGGCGGTATCATGATACCTGTCAAAATTCATTCTCAGTGACGTTGGCCTTCTACTACTGAGAACGCGTCAACCCGATGCGCTACCCATCCACCGATGAGGTTTGGGCAGCAGGCCGCAGACAGTCGAGCACTCTAAGTAGCTCACTCCATGAATAGCAGTTGAGACCATACCGTGGGTGGATGCTATCATGGTAGTCTAGTATGCCTGATTCGGATAGGTGATAGGACTAGTGCTGTATCGGGTATTTTCGGGCCAATGCAAGTTAGAATAACTGACTTCAAAGGTTGAGTACCATATGCTTGACGCGTTGAAACGCACCCTCAAATTGTTACACGGCTGCACACGACCGCACCGCCTCTCCCTGTAGGTAACCATCACGTATCATGGTATCACGAGTCGATTTCGCCTGTTCAGATATATTACTAACGAACACGGGTTTCAGCCTGGAATCAAGTTTGCTAGCATACTTAACACACGCGGAATGAACATCCTCCCTGGGGGCCTACCAATATCACAGATGCGGCGTGGAGTAGGGTGGTAAAGCAGTGTGTGTACATCGCGAAGTCCTCGAGGCTGTGCTGCCACAGCTTTCGTGTAGGTTCCTTTCTGCTATAAGTCTTCTGGCCTGTCATCTCCACTGTTCAATTTCGGAGACGTAATACTAGGCGTACCTCAAAGCTTGTCCAATCATTTTGACAGAGCCAACGAAATTGTTCATCGCGAGTAGTCTACTCCAGTATTAGATCAATCAGACCGAGGGTTATGCCATTTACTTCACTGAAACACCGTTACACATGAGACATAACGCGAATAAAGTACCTACAATCACGATGGCCAGCGGTTATAACTGACTTAAGAGAACCGACATCTGTGATGAGGTTTTGACGTCATTATAATCGAGATCGTCCGCAATACTAGTGGCTGCTGCCTTTTCCCCAATCAACGACGCAGTGGAATACGTGTTCTGTAAAAATGATAATTATGAACGATCTCGAGATTAGCCAAGGTATGACACAAATAAACATACATTTGCAACGTTAGTCAGAATAAAAAAGGGGTGTTTAAATAGATTGAGTGATCATAGCAGTATGAGTATGTCTTGTGTGCACCTGCGACCTTGAGGCCTTCTACCAGGTAACCCCATATATGTTCAGACGCGCATCGACCACTCCACCTTGATCGCGCGGCTTCATAGCACAAGTCCCAAGCGAGATAAGCCAATCTGTCAATACACGCTTTCCAAGAAAGGAGTTCGTTCAGTTTCCAACCGAGTGCCACGTCGTGCTAGCTATAGCCACCCTATGGGGGGTCACGGTTGAACGTTGAGCGCTGAGCGATCGAGTCAAGAGACAGCGGTTGATTAGGGCGTGCAATTTGAAACAGACATCGTGACCGTGACAGTGAAAAATGGTTTTTTCACACACTCAGACCAACTTCCCCAAGACCCTTGCGAGCAACTGGGTCACCGTTCGCTCCAGGTATCTGACAATATGCGTATACGGGAATAGTATCATTTGGCTTGTGGACGGTGGAGAAGGCAGGAAGGAGGTCCTGTAGCAGAAGAGGATACGTATGTACAGGACCGGCATACGCTACGACCCGTGGGAACCCGACCCCGAGGATGCGGTGAGGCCAGCACCCGCCGGGGAGCCCCTGCTCAAACGGGTGTCGAGTCAGCACATAAACTGCGGAGCAAAGTCATGGCTGGATTACCGTGACTTGTGTAACGCAGGTGGGGGTGTTACGGTCATTATGGTAGGCGACCAAGATCACAACATGATGACAATTTGGTTCCACTCCACTCCACCTTACTCCGCCGCAACACAGTGGCAGCACCGCCATGACTGCATGTAGGGCCGACGCGAAATTACACACGAAAATGCTGACGACGTGCCCCAACGTGATGACAAGGACGAGGCATGATGAAGATAGCGCACGGCAAGGACGGCACATGTGAGATCGGGCTGTCGTGCACGACAACGACTTCGCGTAATTGCTACGACACAGGACACAGGACAATCTGGGACACGTGCCAGTGGGGATGACACACGACACAATAGACAGCTGGGATGACGACGACGACGATATTCGCACCTCCATGACTAGATATCTGTGCGCGTTCGAGTTTACATTTCTTCTAGACATTCTCTGTGCAATACTGGACAATTCACAGCTATACCTGATTCACCCTGTCTCTGAACTTTGATTCCTAAATAACATGTGTCAAGCATGGTTTGCACTTCCGCCAGGCAGCACTTCCCCGCGTATCGAGACTACAGCTAATGTACGCTACATATGTAGGCGGACAGAGTGCCTCAGGTTCCCCGCGCGATCAACTTGTTTCAGACTATATCCGAGTCCCCATCTGGTAAGTAAAGTTCTGCTCGGAGTGAACTTAACGATTATGCTAATGACTGACAAACGAGAACAAGGCACTCGCTGCCAGAGCCTCTCAGGTGATCTTCATGATCGGATCACGACTCATCATGATTACATGTGCCAGTGCACACGGCCGGTAAACGTCAATTATAAAATCTCACTGTCTTTTTTCACCACTTGAAGTCTCCAAGTGCTCAGGATGGTTCGTGACCTTGCCTACATTGCGCTGTGGTTTACATCTGTGAGCGCTACGACAATGGCCACGAGCACGAACACGACAGCACCAATTGTGGATCTTGGTTATGCACAATACCAAGGACACTTTGATTTACCAACAAACATGACCAGTTTCCTGAGCATTCGCTACGCTGCTGCTCCCATTGGCAAGTGCTCATCATCGTTCGTGCCACCCCGTGTGCCCACACACTAATCAGCTACATAAATGTCCAGGAAACTTGAGATTTCAAGCGCCTCGGCCTCCAGTTCCGCAATCCGGTGTACAACCCGCAACACAGAACCCTAATATGTGTCATCAGTCTGGATCCGGTGTCAACCTGACTGCGCCAGTCTCGCCATACGGACTCAACAAGCGACAAAGCATTTCAATGACGCCAGCCGCTTCCGAGGATTGTTTGTTCCTCAAATGAGTAGGCGACGATCATGATACAACATTGTTATTGAGCAAGAACAACCTCAAAAACCAGTGTATTTGTGCCTGGATTGACCCCCTCAAAGCCACTTGCTACGAGTGGGTTTCCCGTGTTGGTATGGATTCACGGTGGAGGGTGCGTGCTCGAGTTGCTTGTTCTTGCGTGCGTATCTCATATCTAAATGTAGCTACGCGAACGGATACGCCGCAGAATATGACGGGGCCAACCTCGTTACTGATTCCCTGAACAACGTGGTTGTTGTCGTCATTCAATACCGTCTTGGCGCATTCGGTATGCCCTCTGACTCTTATATATAAGTATCTCGTCGCTGGATTTCATTCACCTGATGTAATAGGTTTCCTATCTGGAAATGAGATTAAAGCTCGTGGCACTCTGAACGCTGGTCTATGCAAGTCTTTTTTTTTTTGCTTTATATTGTAATGATGGTATTTGGCGTTACTAGTCGACCAAAGGCTTGCACTCCAATGGGTTCAAGATTATGTAGGACACGGCAACGCTTCCAACCTACTTCTACTGATCACTTCGTGCGTGGTAGATCGGATTATTTGGTGGCGACAAGACTCATGTTACGATCTGGGGAGAATCCGCAGGTGCCGGCTCCGTTCTACAGCATATCGTTGCCAATGGAGGCAACACTCAGCCCTCACTCTTCAACGCCGCGATAACTAGCTCCCTGTCTTTGCATTCTCAGTATTACTACAATGATCGGATGCCTGAAGTATGCATTGCACCTTCTTTTTTTTGTACAAGTCTCCTACATACTAATTAAGATTAGTTGCTGTATAACGAAGTTGTCTCCATGACCGGGTATGGTACTATGACAGACATCTTACTACTCGCTAACAGCTCCCGGGGTGCAGATGTTCTTCAAGCCCCAACACGTTCGCATGCGTTCAGTCAGTGAAAGTAGAAACATTGCAAACTGCAAACCAAAACATCGCAGACTCTGCTTTTTTCGGCACATATGCTTTTGTTCCAGTAGTCGATGGCACTTTCATCGTTGAGCGCCCAACCGTCACTCTTTCCAGAGGTAGAGTAAATGGTGTATGTGACCACCATAGTGTCATGTTTTTTGCAGTCTGACGTTTCTGAAGCAAATCCTACTCGCCATCACGAACCAAAACGAGGGAAATGTGCTCGTGAACGCGAACGAGACGTTGACGATTACAGACTACATTGCTCAACTTTTCCCTGACATGTCGCCTCTCTCTGTCCAACAGGCCGCGCTCGTGTATCAAGATCATGGCACTGCGTTTGAGCAAGCAGTAACGGTAATGGCAGACTATGAGTCATACAACTTGGGAGAAACACAAGCAACACCATGCTCACACCCCCTTGCAGCCATGATTGTGTGCCCAACCTACTACTTGCTCCAGACATTTTCCAGTCGTTCGTGGAAGGTTTGTTTATATGTCTTGTCATAATAAACTCACCATCACATTTCGACAAAACACTCTCAGGGTCTCTTTGTTATCCCACCTGCTTACCACGGTCAGGACATGGCGTTTTATTTTCATTTTTACAAGTACGTCCTTCCTTTCAACACTACTATCCATTCCATTCACATTTATCACGGTTAAAGTCATATCCAGAACTACAACAACACACAATTTCATACTGCCTTCTCTGAATCGTTCATGTCCTTCGCTCGGTACTATGATGTCAACATCAAATTCGACCCGACCAACATCACGCCTTATTGGGACAAGTACGACATTGGAGCGACAGAAATGCTGTTCAATAGGACGGCAGCGGGTGTGCCAGTAGTCTCCGCCATTCATGTCGATCCGAAATTACTCCAGCGATGCGCGAACGTTGTAGTGCTCTTTCGATGAATCACAATGCCATGCGACTGATGTGCTATTTTGTGATGTCTAGGTTTTGGTCGACAGTGACCTCAATGACAGCGCAGTAAACATAATTAAATGATGGAGAAAGAAGTGGGACCTCGGAATGACTATGTTGACTGAAAGGCATATTGTTATATTACGCTCTTTTGGTCGCTACACACATGTCGGTTAGTGAAGCCACCGGAGTCAGTGACCACAAAAAGGCGATTGGAGTACATACATTCCCCAGCCTGGACCTAGATCTAGTAGCACATATAGCTATTCTAGGCCTCGGTGGGCAAGCGAAAAAATGTCCTTCACCAACCCGATGATGTCCTTCTCTAATTATTTATGCATAACACTCCTGTTACCCGGGTGATGACATTGGAGTCATCACGATCGCCTATGTACACCAGCCGGTTGGGTCAGTCGGATGACGCGAGTTGTGTGTGGGTCACACAACGATCTCGCTAACCATGTCCATAGAACGTAGAGCGCATGACATCACTATGTCGACATGGAATCCAATATCTGCGATGTTGAGGGTCAGTGCGATTTGTGAAGAGCCGCCAGACAAAGGAGGCGTGGGACCCTGCGATGGCAAAAATGTTTCCACGTCATGGTAATCACTCGTTCGCACGAGACATTGTAACCGCGTTGAACGAGATTTATTGAGACAGTGCGGTAGTTACCTATGTATACATACACAAAATGTGACCTTCTGTGATTCGGAGACCTCGATGTACGTGTGGAGTGGTGAGTTTAGTTGATAACCCGGGCTACAACTTGCTTTATCCGTGATGGCCTAAATGTTCTTGTATCCAAGATCCTCTGCAATAATGGCTGCCGCCTTCTCCCCAATCAATAGCGCAGTGGAACATGTGTTCTGGAAAGAAAGAAAGGGAATCGGAAACTTAACCAATGTGCGATGCAAAAATTTGTCACATACGTTTCCAACGTTGGTAGGGCATATAGACAGATCTAGTAGTGACAGCCAAAACAATGCGCCAGTGAGGGTGAGTTGGGGTTGGTCTTATATTGTAACTGTACAGACCTGCCACCTTGAGGCTCTCCACTCCATATACGTTGAGGCGTGCGTCAACCACCCCACCTTGGCTGCGTTGTTTCATAGCACATGTCCCAAGCTAGGTAAGATGTTTATCAACAGAGATCAGAGATCGAAAAGAAGAGCTTAGTGAACTCTAACCGAGTGCCATGTTGAAAAGGCTATTATTAAGCATCGTGCAGAGTAGGCTCAGAAATTAAACGTAACAAAATTGGCAAACAGGAAAGACTCACCCACATCACGAAGGAACTTCTCGATAGCTTCATCTTCCGCAGCCGTGTACACAATGTCCGGCGCATCTATAGCCACAGGGACATCCGCTTCTTTACACGCCGCAGAACTATCGACCGGAAACTGTGGATGGCAGCCGGCCGCCTCACCTCGATAGGCGGGCATACGCCTGATAAACTCCCGTGACATTTTATACAGCAGAGTGAGCTGAGCAACATCGCTGCTCCTAGTGAGCGGTTCGTCAGCAAAGCAAAAGTAACGGAAGAGGCGGGTACTTGGAAAGGAAATCAAGGACTAGATCCAGAGGCGAATTCACGTCCTTGCCAGACGTGATATGAACATTACCGACGAATTCGGGATACAGCTCGAATGCTGATGTATCAGATCGTTGGGTAAAGCACAGAGTTGCAATTCAACCTTACAATATAGCAGGTAACACTCAATCGTTTCTGGCCAGGAGACACACCACCATCAACTAGGTGAGTTAGAGAACTAGTGGAACAACATTGAATGATTTCAGGCCAAAGTGACCGTGACCTACCCAGCCCATGGTGCGATAATACCCATCGGCTTGTCAGGGTTGTTCTGAAAGAATGTTTCCCACCTGCGTCGCAATGCAGGGTCAGTGGATCTCAACTTTGCTTCCGTCGGACGCAGTTTCAAATTTACTTCATGCCCACTGGATTACAACGTTCAGCAAATAACAGAGGCAAGTAAAACAATGACGCACTTGTGCCCAAACCTTCGTGTTATGTTCTTTGACCACTCTTTTAGGTGCGTTAATGATCGTGTTGATCCGGCCTTGTATCACTAAATCGATGAATCACTTACCGGTGACTGCTTCTGTGGCATCCCAAACTTCATTCATTGTTTCAGTTTCGCGCGATGCATTGAACACCGTGGCAAAACCGACATGATCTGTGAGATAATATGTATCTTCTGCAAGACGGAGATGCGAACACACAAGACTTACCTAGGTAGTTTTCACCGACGCCGGGCAAATCAACCAGGACGGGAACGCCGTGCTTTTCGAGGATAGACCTTGCACCGATGCCTGACCGTTCCAGGATGGCTGGGGAACCCAGCGCACCAGCGGAAACAACAACCAATTTCTTAGCTTTTGCGGTGAGAAGATCCCCACTGTCTGTGGTATACTCGACGCCGACAGCACGTCCATCCCTGTCGCTTACATCAGTCGGTTGATACGAAAAACTGTCAGTCTAATGTACTCGACGACGACCCGCCTGACACGTTTCCTAACCCAGATTGTCAAATTGGGATTTTCTGCGTGCGGATATAAGTAGCTGGAAGCAGCATCAGAGCGCCTTCCGGTAATGGGATCGACGAATCTATGTTAGATGGCAGCTTAGCTGACGAGTGTTTGTATCGCGTTCATAATGAGTGCTTACCGGTATGCCAGCTGGCGTAAAAATGTGTGAAGTCGTTAAGTTCAGTTATCGACCGTGCAAAATCACCCACGCTGTATGCATCGGCGGTAACGAAATCATTGTTATCATCCACTTGTGGACGGTCTGAATCGTAAGCCTTCGCCACATCAAGAAATTGCTTTCCAACACCGAAATTAGCCCCGCCGGCAGATATCCGTATCGGTCCCGAGTAGCCATGTGTTGACCTCCCAGATATGGGCGTGAAAGTTTCGAGCTGAATAAACGACTGTAAACGATTTTTCCTTGACGATCTTAATATGTGTACCTTTTTAATAAAAGGAAGTAGTTCGTTGAAACTCCAACCGTTATTACCAAGGATGGCCCAACCATCGTAGTCTGATGCAGCTCCCCGCACGTAAATCATGGCTAGATAACAAAGAAAAACGGGTGTCATACGCGTATGATGGAGAATATGTCAGACACAGGCAATCGGAACTTAGGGTACTCACCATTGACAGCGGAACCACCGCCAATAGCTTGACCGCATGCAACGACAGCGCGGCGTCCGTTGAGGTGTATACTTGGCTTTCCAAAATTGAAAGAGACGGTGTTGGTATAAGGGGTGAGATGTTTGGCGAATTGATATGGCTGGACATGGAGAGGCACGCCACAAGAGTGTTGACCACTCTCAATAACGAGGATCTTGAGTGATGGATCGGTGGAGGCTAATCGGCCCGCAATAACGCACGCAGTTGTACCACCTAGCTTTGAATAAACAGTGTGTTTACAAGCAGGGTTACAAGGAGGCTAACCTCCCGCAAAAATGACATCAAATACTGGAGGCTCCATGTAGAAGAATGAAACAGGCGGTGAAGATGATGCGCGGCGCACGGATGGAAGTTAGCGTGGACACTGGTTCTTATGCGGTAGGGAGCTTTTATACGTCTTTCTCTTGGCAAAAAGCGTAGCTGTAACCCACCAGAATTAATCAGTCGCCGCAATCGAGCCTCCGTCGCAGTCGAGAAGTGACGGTTGTGATGGTTGCTCTGGAATTGTGCGTAGATGAAAAAGGCAGTTCCACCGGAGACGTACTGAAGGTAGAACATCAGTACATGGAACACATCCATTGTCTGTGTTCACGAACATGTATTTTTTTCCTGGCTTGACAGTTGAACTTGTGATCCGTAAATGGTGACATTTCTTGCAAACGTTTACCCATTTATAAATCAAGTCCTCCGCCATCAGGTGATTTTTGCCGCTCTACGGCGGATTAGTAAGAGCCATCTCAGTGGTAAGTCAATGTTATGTCCTGGTACACTAACCTTTCTAAGGAGGATTCAACTGAGGTTACAACCTTTGCTGCCCAAGGCGGCCCGATCATCGTATCCGAAGCAGTACCGCGCACGCATGTCATGGCTATACCCGGAGAACATGCATGAATAAAGACGGACCAGCTGAAACACGAGGAATTTCATTGATTCGATCTATCAAGAACAGGAAAGGCATCGCCCACACTTCTGAGTCGGCCATCTGGATGCGTACTTGATTTAGCAACGCAGTGAAAAAGGGTTCGGAGGTTCGGGACGAAACGTCCGGCATAGTGGAGGAGGGACATCTATCCGCAAGAGTGCTGGCCACTCTCAATGGTATGTAACTCGACTGAAAACCAAATGCGAGAAACCAGCGCCATTCGTCTAGCCGTCAGTACTGCCAATATCAGCTTGGTATCCAAAGTGCATAGAATTAACAACCAAAGAGTAGATGCGCATATAGAGCGCGGAACAAGGGACAATGATTACTGCTTGGAGTTGCAATCGAACTCCCTTTCTTGTACATGGTGTTTCTGCTCAACATCCGCCAACCATGATGGACGTAAACGTACTTACATAATTCAGGAAATGCACAGGCTGTGTACGTCAGGCACGTGCCGCGCTCGTCAGCACGAGCTTGGCATGCGGCAGACTACACGATGAGTCGCTGCTTACAGCGTAAACGAAGGGTAAATAAAGTATTATACAAATCAGGACGGTCATCAACCGGAATGCCACTGTCTGAGTGTCTATGTACAATTACCACGCCACGAAGTTTGAACGATCCAATTTCGATTCCCACGGCAAGCAACAACTGTGGAGCGATAGGTCAGATGTAAAGTCGCCGGAGAATTCTGTCATTCCTCAGGTCTCCGTACCGACATGGCCCCGAATACATCGCAGCGATGATCGTATCACCGGGAAGTTGACATGTGCGGTCCTTCCCGCGTCTAGGGCCTCTAGGCCAGGCCTTTATAGGCCAACCTGACTTGGCCATGCAACTTCCAACCCACTTCTCGTCCCCAGGTTTCATCGTTTTTCTCTTCGTGGATACGCAGGACAATGGCTTCTACTTCAGTGCAGTCCATTGTGCTGAGCCTTCAGCAGAATGACGTTGCAGCCCGTACGTACATCCTCACTGGGGGCCTGCCGGTTTCAAAGGAGGGATGTCACAGTGATACCAATCACTTTCATCATATACGACTACAGTAATGTATTTCAGCAGCATGATTTGGCATTGTGTTCTCACTATCTTGCTAGTCCTTACATTTCCAACAGAAGTAATATCACGATCCACTCTCTGAGACCTCGAGATCACTGACTATGAATCTGTATAGGTGGAGTACATATGGGTCTGTGGACGACGGTTTCCGATCAGGTGGTGTTTCTGATATATCAAGTCGCGATTGCAGAGTAAACCTTGGACCTTTGTATCAACACTCTTCCTCTTCGTACGTGTTTGGCTCTCCCAAGCCCTTAATTGTGTGCTAATGACTCTTTAGATCCGTTATCTCAGCTTCTGTGCTTTCATGTTCGTTCAAAGTTGTGGAAATCATATATTGAATGCTAACTCATAACTGATACATCAGCATCCTTTCCCTGAGTATGTTTTTGAATCCAAACTATGCATTAGATTGAACTGACTCAATCAATTGAAAGTTGGGAGTACCTTTTTGCCAGTCTCTGCAATTGTGAGCTTTTTGGCGCAACTGACGGCTAATCAGCTCACGTTGATTCACAGGCGTAAGTCACCATGAATTACTATTTTAGGCTTTGACAGTGACGTCAAGTACACAGTTGTAAGTTTATTTTCTAGTCCCTCAGTGTTATTGGTTCAGGGATATATCATAGGTAAAGTACTCAATGTCCTTGGTCTGTGGCTTTTCTTCGGGTTCCTTTGTGCAGCTGACCGTGAGTTTTCTTCTGGTTTATTGACAAAATAAGCAGAAAGCGAACATGCTGATTATAGTCATAATGATCCTACGCGTGTGGGCGATATGGAGTCGGTCAAAGCTCATCCTCTGCATTCTCCTGACTTCCTATACTGGGGAGGTCATCGCATCAACCATTGGTTGCATTTACTACAGCAAACCAGAGAATGTATTTGGTACGTAAATTGAGATTTGATGGCGTTATATGCTGTGCTGACTACTGGCACACTACCGTTGCATCACACAGCTATCAGCTCTCATGTCTTAAATCTCACATTTTGTACGGGAGGACCCAACTCTACCACTTGGAACAAGGTTTCTGACGCGACGCAACTTGCTCACGCCACTGTGATGTGTATGCTGGTAATCATCCAGTTCATAAGACAGTTGCTTCAGATGTACAGGACCACAAGCAAGTGGCGCTCCAACCGACTCGTGAACTTGCTTGTTATGCAAAGCGTTTTTTACTATCTCGCGTACGTCCTCATCTGATGTGCCGGATGAACGGACCTCACGCGGGAGACCACACAGCATTCTTGGGTGGAACCTCGTGAACACGTTCATTACCTGGGGAGACATCTCCTTCCAGGGGTGGAATGTGGTACTTTTCGCTGCCTTCGAGTATGTCATCATGTTCGCGTTAATCCCCAGATTTGTCCTGAACTTGCGTGCCATGTATGCACGCAATGTTCAGGGCAGACGGAATGGGTCTGGGATTGACTCCGGATTCGGGTTTTCAACATTATCCGAGTTCGGTCATGGTTCGGGTGAATCTACCATAGTTTTCGCGGGTGCTGAGCCCTCAAATGAGGGATTGGTAGGGCATAACGAAGGGATTGAGATGGAAGAAATTACGTGACGTTGTCTGGCTAACTTGCGTAGATGTTTGTGTCATTGTAAAATTAGATGCTAGTGATCATCCAGTCAAGTTTGGGAGGGTGATGCTTTTCAATTCCAGGATTACAGTTTTCGTATGTCTACATTTTGTTATCCAGCGTCATGAACCTGTAGTGTGAGACGTCTTGACGAAGTTACACTGGTACCTAATAACTTTGCTTGCAGGATGACACCTCGAGTTCATTCCTATATCAAATACTTCATATCTATTGTCCTAGACGTCCTGTAAATTGTAGCCCAGATCCTCTGCAATAATGGCTGCCGCCTTTTCCCCTATCAATAACGCAGTGGAATACGTGTTCTGGTAAAACAAAAACAGAGCCATCGGACACCCAGATCAACAAATCTGCGATG